>CM014080.1:41481273-41528833 GCA_004119915.2 Collichthys lucidus
TTGGCATCTATTCTGACCACCATTTCTATAGAGATACACGGGTCCGACCTGATATCTGCTGAAAAACCGATTTTACCACGGACACATTTGGCTCCTCAGTCCGTGAACTTCACATTTATTTTGAAGCTAGTGCAGTATCAGCGCCTCACCAGCACAGCTGATGGAGGATGATCTAAACATTTCCAGTAACTGCACAGCTTGTTGTAAAGTCCAAAAGTCAAAATGTCCAAAATGAAGAACTTCAGCTCCATAACACAGAATATTAGTAAAGAAAGCTGTCAATTTAGATGTATTACTTTATTAAATTTGAGTTCAAATGTACTTATTCATATTTGTTTACATGTTCTATATTTTCAGGATGTGACAGTGTGGAGATGGTGGAGTGATATTATCATTTTTGTAATATGTTTATTGATTTTCAATATAGAGAAAAAAGAGAATATTTATATTAGTGCTGTCAAAATTAAAAATTTTGGTGATTAATTTTAAATAATTAACGCGTTAAAAAAATGTACGCATAACCCATAATCTTTGCATAATCTTTGATCACATGCACGGTCAAACATCTATCCCATAGACACATATACATAGACACATACATAGACACATAGACGTCGCATTGAGCGCTGAATCGTACGTCGACGTCACCACCATTTTGGATGTGGCAAAGTAGAGCTTTGTTTCCCAGATATATTAGTGTGTGTATGTGAATAGGTGTATAACAGGCATTAACTTAAAGCCCTCACGGAGACTGCGCCCTGGCCGGTCGCCCACATTGCCCATAGCTAAAACCGGCCCTGCTTGTATTAGTTTACAGGCAGATCTGCCACATCCAATATGGCGGATGCGTTAACGTATCGCAGCAACGGACCAACCTGCTCAATGCGGCGTCGATGTATATATGTCTATCATCTATCCTAACTAAAAGAGAGTCCATGGCGGAAATATGGATAAGGATGGACTTTTAGGGGGAACATTTCATTTTAAAAAGTTGCCCGACGGCTCGTTGGACAAAAACAAGGCAATTTGCACAGTTTGCAAAGCCGAATTTAAATTCCACACGAGAAGTAACAGGACTTTAAAATATCGTCTCAAAGCAAAACACCCTGCTGAAATTACCTCCACGGGACCTCGCCAGTCTACACTACAGGAGTGTGGCACTCTAGAATATCAGAATATTTCCTCATTCTGTCTTTTTTTCTATTAGCACTGTGCATATGTGCACCTTAAGCCAATAAAAAGAATGAATTTAAATATACTTTCTCTGTGTTTATTCTACATTAATTTGATCATTTTACATAAATAAATATTCATTATAAGCTTCCGTCTCAGAAAAATGCAATTAATTTATTGATAAATTTATTGATAAATTAAACGCGATTAATAGTGATTAATTACAGAAATTTTGCAATTAATTAGTTAATTTTTTTTAATCAATTGACAGCCAGAATATATACACACACACATATACACATATAATAAAGACTAATAGGAAGAAAATAGGAAAGAAAGCTGCACATCAAGAATTACAATGATATCTCATGGTCATGAAATAAATAATAACAGTAAAATAAATAGGTCAGTAGGCATATACGAGATCATACTTTTGTATGCACTGTGAGGTTTCGTACAATAGCCAGTGTCTATGGACTCACATTTTTAAGGTTATTCAGTACTGGGTCCCATGTTTTATCGAACGTATCCCCTCCAACTTCAATGTAGAATCTCTCCAGGTGTAAAGTGTTTGACACTTCTCCCAACCACAGGTTATAAGTAGGCACATAGTCAGTTTTCCACTCTGGTAAAATCAGCTTTTTAGCGATCACCATCCCAAATTGAACAGTTCTTTTTTTAAACGTATTAACAGAAGAAAGGACACTTGTGGCCCCTAGAATGGCAACCAGAGGGTTGGGTGCCAGATTTTTACCAAAAGCCTTTGAAAAACACTGAAAAACACATTTCCAAAATAAATAAAGTTTACTACATGCCCAGAATGAATGTGCTAGAGTTCCTATCGAGGATTTACATCTGTTACATGTTAGTGGGACATCTGGGTAAAATTTATGTGGCTTTTCTTGTTCATCATAAAAACTTAATAAAAATTAAATCAACATCTCCAACAGTCAAAAATAAGAGAATTAAATGTGGACTCTTGAATATCAGGTCTTTGTCCTCTAAAGCTGTCTTAGTTAATGAATTAATATCTGATTATGATATTGATTTGTTGTGTCTCACTGAAACCTGGCTGCAGGAGAATGAATATGTTAGCTTAAATGAATCCACTCCTCCGAGTCATTATAATACTCATATTCCTCGAAGTACTGGTCGAGGTGGTGGAGTTGGAGCCATATTTGACTCAAGTCTATTAATAAATCCTAAACCTAAACTAAATTATAATTTATTTGAAAGTCTTGTTCTTAGCCTCACTCACCCAACCTGGAAAACTTTGCAGCCAATTCTATTTGTTACAGTATATCGAGCTCCAGGTCCTTATTCTGAATTTTTATCTGAATTTGCAGAATTTGCATCAGGCTTGATCCTTAAAACAGATAAAGTAATTATTGTAGGTGATTTTAACATTCATGTGGACAACCACAATAATAGTCTTAGTACTGCGTTTATCTCTCTATTAGACTCAATCGGCTTCTGTCAGAGTGTAAATAAACCGACTCATTGTCTGAACCACACTCTTGATCTTGTTCTTTCATATGGCGTTGAAATTGATAATCTAATAGTCTTTCCACAGAATCCTCTTCTATCTGACCATTTTTTAATAACCTTTGAGTTCATACTATTGGACTATAAGCCTTTGTGTAGAAACTTCTACAGCAGATGTTTATCTGATAGTGCTGTAGCCAAATTTAAGGAAACGATTCCTTCAGTATTGAATTCAATGCCATGTCTAACTGTAACAGAGGACTTGTCTGCTTCCTTTAGCCCCTCACAAATAGATCATCTTGTTGATAGTATTACAGGTTCATTACGGACAACTCTAGACTCTATTGCACCTCTGAAAAAGAAGATAATTAAACAAAGAAGGCTAGCACCATGGTATAGCCAGCAGACTCGCAAATTAAAACAAGAGGCACGTAAATCTCAAAAACGCAAATGGCGTGCCACTAAACTGGAAGAATCTCATCTAGTCTGGCAAGATAATCTCAGAACATACAGGAAGGCTCTCCGTAATGCCAGAGCAGCCTACTACTCTTCTCTAATTGAGGAGAATAAGAACAACCCCAGGTTTCTCTTCAGCACTGTAGCCAGGCTAACAGAGAATCACAGCTCTACTGAACCATCCATTCCTTTAGGTCTAAGTAGCAATGATTTCATGAGCTTCTTTAATGATAAGATTATAACTATTAGAGACAAAATCCATCACCTTCTGTCTTCAACAGGCATTGATCTGCATTCTGATACAGCAAGTTTGGAAACAGCTGTAAAACCTGATATGTATTTAGACTGTTTTTCTCCCATCGACCTCCATCAAATAACTTTAATCATTTCTGCAGCTAAGCCTTCAACCTGCCTCTTAGACCCCATCCCAACCAGGCTGCTCAAGGATGTTTTACCTCTAGTTAGTCATTCGTTATTGGATACAATCAATCTGTCTTTATTATCAGGACATGTACCTAAGTCCTTTAAGGTAGCTGTAATTAAACCTCTTCTTAAAAAGCCCACTCTAGACCCAGAGGTTTTAGCCAACTATAGACCGATATCAAACCTTCCCTTTGTGTCTAAGATACTTGAGAAAGCTGTAGCTAATCAACTGTGTGACTTTCTCTATAACAATAGTCTATTTGAGGATTTTCAGTCAGGATTTAGAGTGCATCATAGCACAGAGACCGCATTAGTCAAGGTTACAAATGACCTCCTAATGGCATCAGACAAAGGACTAATCTCGGTACTTGTCCTGTTAGATCTTAGTGCTGCATTTGACACCATTGACCATCAAATTCTTTTACAGAGAATGGAACATCAAATTGGCATCAAAGGAACCGCCCTAAGCTGGTTTAAATCGTATTTCTTAGATCGATCTCAGTTTGTTCATGTAAATGATGAATCCTCCATGCATACCAAAGTTTGTCATGGAGTCCCACAAGGTTCTGTACTAGGACCACTTTTATTTAGTTTATATATGCTTCCTTTAGGGAACATTATTAGGAATCACTCTATCAATTTTCATTGTTATGCTGACGACACCCAATTATATTTATCGATCAAGCCTGATGCAACCAATCAGTTAACTAAACTCCAAGCATGCCTTAAGGATATAAAAAATTGGATGACCGACAATTTTCTGATGTTAAATTCAGACAAAACTGAAGTTCTTGTAATTGGACCCAAGCACCTCAGAAACTCTCTTTCTAGAGACTTAGTTACCTTAGACGGTATCACCCTGGCCTCCAGCTCCACTGTAAAGAATCTTGGAGTTGTTTTTGATCAGGATTTGTCCTTTAATGTCCACATAAAACAAATTTCGAGGACTGCATTCTTCCACTTACGTAACATCGCTAAAATCAGACGCACTGTTTCTCAAGCAGATGCAGAAAAACTAGTCCACGCATTTGTTACTTCTAGGCTGGACTATTGTAACTCTTTGTTATCAGGCTGCTCTAATAAATCTCTTAGGACTTTACAGTTAATTCAGAATGCTGCTGCACGTGTTCTGACAGGAACTAAGATCAGAGATCACATCTTTCCCATTTTGGCTTCCTTGCATTGGCTCCCTGTTAAATCTAGAATAGAATTTAAAATTATCCTCCTTACTTACAAAGCTCTTCATGGTCAGGCACCATCATATCTAAAAGAGCTCATAGTACCTTACTATCCATCTAGAACACTGCGCTCTCAGGACGCTGGGTTCCTTGTGGTTCCTATAGTCTCCAAAAGTAGATTGGGAGCCAGAGCTTTCAGCTATCAGGCTCCTCTTCTGTGGAACAAACTACCAATCTGGGTTCGGGAGGCAGACACGGTCAACACTTTTAAGAGTAGACTTAAAACCTTCCTTTTTGATAAAGCGTATAGTTAGGGCTGGCTCAGGCCATCCCTTAGTTATGCTGCTATAGGATTAGACTGCCGGGGGACTCCCCAGGGTTATGCCTAGCCAGGCACGGTATTGGTTAAAGATGTAGTCACATCTCCCTTACCGAAAACCCTCCCTCCTACTCTGCCTCTCTCTCTCTGTCTTTCTCTGTCTGTCTTTCTCTGTCTGTCTTTCTCTGTCTGTCTGTCTGTCTGTCTGTCTGTCTGTCTGTCTGTCTGTCTGTCTGTCTGTCTGTCTGTCTGTCTGTCTGTCTGTCTGTCTGTCTGTCTCTCTCTTTCTCTCTTTCTCTGTCTGTCTGTCTGTCTGTCTGTCTGTCTCTGGACATGTCTCATTAATGCATGCTGCTGACCAAACTTCCCCGGAGTTTCTGTGCTCTGTCGTCCAGCAGGTTTTTCGTGGATCGTGGCTGCTGCTGTGATCCTGGACGGCGCCCACTACACATATTACTACTGTCATTAATACTACTATATCTACTACTGTGGTCACTTTATCATTCATTGTCATTCTGTAAGTCATTGTAACTGTACAAAATGTTTATGTTGATTGTCCTGTACACGTGACATCCATTGCACGTCTGTCCGTCCTGGGAGAGGGATCCCTCCTCTGTGGCTCTTCCTGAGGTTTCTTCCACATTTTTTCCCTGTTAAAAGGTTTTTTGTGGGCAAGTTTTTCCTCACTCGAACCGAGGGTCTAAGGACAGAGGGTGTCATTCTCTGTACAGATTGTAAAGCCCTCCGAGGCAAATGTACTTTGTGACTTTGGGCTATACAAATAAAATTGAATTGAATTGAATTTTCTTGCGAGTAATTGAGTCTATGGAGCACTTTATATTGTATCAGGTTGTGTCTGGTGTTAACTGAACACTTTATATATTTCGTAGACATTCTTCCCAAATCTCATCAGTTATCATCTGCCTACGGTGGAGTGATATTTTTAGTGATGAGTCAGGTGCACATTCTAAATGTCTAGCTGACCAATCAGATCACCTACTGTTGTATAACAAGGTTTATAATTCTCAGACTTTTTGTGGATTTTACTAACATGCAGGGTAACTTCTTCCTCAGTGCAGCTTGTCTGCTCTTTCTTGACTCAGCCTTGTGGTCAGGGCCTACACCTGCCTGTCTATGTAGTGTATTCTGTATTGTATGTATCCCTGCCAGTATTTGTGTGTGTTTGTGACAGTGTAGAATACTGTACTGTACTTTCCCACACAAACACACAGACATCATCTAATTACACAGAGGACAAGGTGTCAGGAGATGATACGTGGCTTAACAAATATTTGCGCTGTTGCTGTGTTACACAAACACACACACATACACACCCATATGTCATGAGCTGACATCACCCCCCTACCTAATTGTATCTGGAACACTGTGTCAGTAAATGATAGCTGATTTGACAAATTTTTACATTATTCCCCTCGCCTCTCTTTCTTTTTTCTCACACACAAACATGCACACACACACGGAATGCACACACATGCACACACACCAAAACACTTTGGCCCAACAAAACACTGCCTTTCAGCCAAGCTCAGAACTGTGAATAAATCCATAGCAATGAGACACTTAGTCAAATTAACGTGTTGACTATTACCGCAACAGATTGTATCGATGACAGAACAGCAGCAGCTCAAATCTGTTGGACTAACTCTGGAAGTTTACATACAGTAAAAGTTTCAATGGTATTTGGTGAAATACCCCCCCCCCCCCTTTTCAGGAAAGACTTCCCTCGGCTCTCCTTGAATACATTATTCACACCAGCTGCTTTCTGGAACTAATGTCGGCTTGAGCTGATATTAGGTGCTTAGTTAAACAGAGATTACAATGAGTGATAATAGTGAATATTTTATCTGAAATTATGTTATTCATTTTCTACCCTTAAAAAAAGTCACATGAAAACCCACCTTTGGAATTCATATTGTCATCTGGAGATATGAACAAATTTATTGAATAATTTTTCGACTCGTATTTGTGAATTTGATAGCACACTGTTATATTTGACAACATTTATTTTGCAGGTAAAGACGCTGCTGCTTCTTTTGAGTTCGTTACTGGAAAAAAGCAAAAACAAACAGGCCTACGGTGTATTTACTTTACATCCAATGAAACGCTTTCTCTGATGGACAAATAGATTTAGCCTAACAGCTTGCTAATGTAGCTAACCACTAATTAACTGCTGCTTAATGAATCTGTCATTAGCAGGCAACAGAACCAGGCTCAGCAGCCAGACTAGGCCGGGTTTGGACGTGTTAACTGGAAAGGAGATGCTGAAACTAGCTCATAGTGCTACTGGCAGTGCATAGTGGTGGGAGTGTAATACACACTCACTATTGACTCAAAAAGCCAATGAAGGTGTGCGACTAGTCCCCCCCGATCAGACTGTTTTTAGAGAAAACGCGTAAAAATTCAAAAGCAAGCAGCACTTCTGTTTAATGAGGACTTTAACATGGGAGCACCCCAGGGTCATGTTTGGAGTCTCCTGCTTTTTCCGTGAAAGAAATGTCAGACCAGAAGAAAATGTTGGATAGTTTGAAGGAGGAAAAACCTTTTTGTTTGTTGTGGTAGCAGGAAGTAGGAACACACAAAAAAGATGTTGACATGTGCCCCTGTTCAAACGATGAAAATCAGAATCATGTTTATAGCCTCATATTTATGTTCACATGTAAGGACTTTGTCTTGGTATTTTGGTGCATAACAATCAATTTGTTTTATATGCGTGGCCATCTTGGTATTTTGGAGCCAGAAGTGAGCGCAGAGCTGAAGTGACGTCCTGTGACTTTGGTTGTGCTTCGTTTTGACTTGAAAGAAACAGAATCTTGATTGATATTTGATCAGCACTGCGTAGTTTGATAGTTTGATCTGAGTTTCATGAGTCGTTTCATGGTCTCACTGAGAATGACTTAACAATCGCAAAGTAGCCAAATGGTGGATGGCGTCATAGGGGATGGTGTCAGTATCGACCCTTTGACTTTTACACTTACAGTAGAACTCATTTCATATGTTGTTAGCTAAGCGCTAATCATCAGTGGAGTCAGAGCTTGGTGATCTGTCAGAGACCTTCCAGATGGAGACCTTTACTGAGAACTTCTGTTAGAGTTGAAGAGTACCTCATCATCTCTCACTGCCTGGTTAAACCTGTATTGTGATGGTATGCAACAATCTTGACAGAAGCTGCAAATTCATCTGCAAATTCATCTAGACTGCTGTCTAAGTCTAAGCTCCATTCTCTTCCTGGATGCAGGAGTCATTTGGGCCATGGTGTGGTCACAGTAGCCCTGTACTGCATGGGGACATGTGACAGGCACTGCTGATTGTATTCAGTGATCTACACAGTAATCAAATAGTATTGTCCTCTCTGGTTGGGTTGACAGTACTACGATTGGTTCACCACACACAAATTACACACTATCTGGTCAGTATATGGTCTGCAACCACATGCTGTGCCTCCATGCTGGCCTGCAGTGAAAGGTAAACAGGGGCACACAGGGCGGCAAACCCAAAGACAGTATAAAGCGTAGCCGTTGAGACACCCATAGGTTTCTGAAGAGCCATTGTGAAGCTCAGAGGTGTGGTAGCTATGGTCACTGCCATCTTGGGAGTTCTGCACCTGGTTTGGTCGGTATCAGGCCAGTCTGTAACTGTTACGCTTGAGTTCTTGTTCTTCAGCCTGTGCAAAACAAGTGAGTTAACTTCAAAAGATGAAAGCTAACTGTCAGAGCCACTCAAGTTCTATACATTTAATAGGTGAATTATGATGTATATGTATGCATATGTAAAGTCATGTTGAACAGTAGTTGCAGTGTATGACAGGTATGGTCGTGAAAAAGGTGTGGACAAGCATGGTGCTTAATTGCAGAGAAGTCAGCAGAGGTTTGTATTGATACAAGTGTCATGAACCAGATGAAATAGAGGATCAAGTGAGTAATGGATGTAGAAGTTTTGACAACCTTTTATGACATTAAAGTATATGTTATTAATATTTAAATAAATTCTCGTCAAGTTTCCATGATTACCTGCCTAATTACATCACAGAAAGAAGAAGAACTAAACTTTATGGACTTGAGTCAAAATAAGATACACTTTGCAGACTGAGTGGCAAATAAACTAGAGCTTCTGGTCACAAATCTAACATCACAAGCTGCAATGTACACTCCACAAACAACCTTCACAGTCTGAGAACTGTGCCTCCAACAGTCAATAGCTATCTGCTTTGTGTAGCAGAATGGTTCTACAAGCAAGTTAGTGCATTCAGGGTGGTCTCAGAGAGCTACAAGGGTCTGTGAGTGCAATGAAAACAAGTGGCTATAGCAATTTACTGATTTTAGAAAATGTAAATTTGCTTTTGAATACTTCAGTACAAAGGATGTGTTGAATAATTGAAGTGATACATGTGTACACATAAAAGGCAAGCGCTAAATTTGAATTATAAAAGGTATCAGTGGTAAAATGAAGAGCCGTTCGGGTTCGTTTTCTCCCTTGTCCTGTTGTTAGTTATGGTATTCATTTCTATAAATTAGAATTATATATTGATATCTGCCACAGTTTATTGTTTCTAGTATTATTGATTATTTTTATTTTTGTGTCTGTTGAAAATCGTCAAAAACTCAAGTCATACGATTGGTGTGTATTCTACATTGAACCACTGTCTATGAATGTACTCCGTGTCTGTGTTTGCATGCGAGTGTGTGTGTGTCGGTTCCTGTATGGTGAGGAGAGCTTGTTATACTCTGACAGGGCGAGACCGTTGGAGTGAAATGCATGATGGGATTTTGTGATGAGCAGGAAGAGTTTGAATAAACATGGTTGATTTCAGCTTGTCCAGCTGTGTGTGTGTGTGTGTGTGTGTGTGTGTGTGTGTGTGTGTGTGTGTGTGTGTGTGTGTGTGTGTGTGTGTGTGTGTGTGTGTGTGTGTGTGTGTGACCATCAGGCCTGTCTGTTTGTGCTGTGTTCACTGAAGCTTTTTATTGAAGCCCTCATGAATCTTTTTCCTTCTCAAATATTCAGTCCTTCGCTCACTCTATCCCCCTCCCTCCTCTTGCTGACTTCTCAGCTTCATCTTTTACTCCCTTGCTGACAGCCTCTTCAGCCTTCATCACTCAGTCTCTCTTATTTCCAAATCCCTCTCCACCACTATCTCCATCATTCTCTCACTTTGTCTTGAAACTTTGTCATGCTTCTTTGTTTGAGATGGTTTATTTGTGAGGGGGCGTGATCTGTGCTTAATTTGGTGCAGGCAGATTGGGAGAGAAAAAGAGGGATGACTTGCATATTTTTCTTCCATTTAAATGAAGGAGGCACTTAGAATGAAAGAAATGTATTTATTGAATGGAAGAGATGATTATTACGCACGCTGCACCACTCTATGTTCTGTCACTGAGCTTGTAATAGATCAATATGGCGTTCTTGTTTCCCAGAGCTTAGACTATCCTTAATAATATGATGCAGGCCAGCTGTGGTGTTCATATATATTTTTCTTTGAGTTGCACTTATGTTATTATTTTTTATTTCTAAGTTCATTTCTCCTCTTTAAAATTCCATAACTTAATGTAATAATCCAAAATAATCTTTCTTAACTTAATCTGTTATTAACCTCTGGCACTTTTCTATGTATGAAAAATCCTCCACTGATTGAGGCAGGAACTATGTTTCAAAAGGTCAGCTGGCAAAACAACTCTGCAGGTTATTAATGTGACTTCCTAATAGGTGACAAGGTTAGACAATATCTATTTTGTAGTGTTTGCACAATTATCCCCTGTTGGATTAGGTAAGCATATTTCGTCAGATAATGTTTTAAAACAGGGATTCTATCTTATTGAAATTTCAGCACATAAAATTTTTCATTGACCAATCATAATGCTGTCTTGGTTTAATTTTAATCAGGTAGAAGTTTGTCAGAATCACGGACTGTGCCTGAAATGAAATGACCCAGAGTGCCAATAATAATGTTTCTGCGGAACACACGCTCATTTGTCATTAGCTCTTCTTGATCCCACTTCTCTCTAGTTTCAGTAAAATAAAGGCGCTTGCTCCCGTAACATAAAAAGGATTAACGAGTGATTAGATGAGTAGCCAAAAAAAAGGAAGCCCAGAGTGTCACAGAGACAGTTAAAAAAATCTGTTCAAAATGATCACATACTTTCGTAAAAACTCCATCCGACCAACCATACATACATACATACATACATACATACATACATACATACATACATACATACATACATACATACATACATACATACATACATACATACATACATACGTACGTACGTACATCCTACATGCATACATACATTTATCCAATCACTAGTCTATGATACATCACTGGGCCATAGGCAGGGTTAACCTTCAACAGGTCACTACGTTTCAGGTTTGCATCTCACCTGAACTCTTTTAGAGACTCACAATAAGGTAACATACAGTAGGACTGAGCTGCCCACTCTTAAGAGATATAGAAAAGTATTAGGAATGTAGAACTGGATGTAAGAGCAGAAGTCAATAAGGATGGATAAACATTAGCAGTCTCAACAGAAAAAAAAGTTTTTAAAAAAATCTGACGTAAAGTTGTAACTCAATAAGTGAGCTTAATTTACAACATGTTAGTAATTGTATGTTGACTAGTTGCTATGCACTAAGCAATAAGTAACAACACAGTCAGCAGCAGGCCATCAGTGCAAATAACTCACCAGAAATGTTCCTTAGTAGTTTCCTTTAGGCTTTGTTGGAACCTTGTTGCCAAACAACTTGTACTGAAAATCAAAAATAACTCTTTCAACATATCTACAGGCAGAGAGCATATCAATGATCTGACACTGCTTTTTAAAGCCCCTTAAAACATGGTGCAAGTCCTAAATATCTCTGTAAATATGCATAAATAATTTAACAACAATTGACCATACTTGTATGTTTTATGAATACTTTTACAACTAAACATAAACAAACATCCATTTTTTTAACATGTTTTTCAATACCAAATACATTTCACAAAAAAAGATTTATATGTTTGGGTATGGTTAGCTTCAGGCATAGAAACTACTTGGATGAAGTTAGGAAAAGATCATCACTTAAAATAAATACAATACTTTTGTTGCAAAGAGAAAAGTTAGGGTGCTGCTGTTTACATAGCACACTGAACAAAACAAAATTTTAAAAAACACAATTCAGCACATACCTCTTTCCAGTTTAAAGCAGCCTGTCAGAAACAGAACAAAACAAACAAACAAAAAACAGAATTTCTTTGATTTGCTCGTACCAACAATATAAAAACTAAATATAAACAAAAAATACTGTACATTGGAAAATAATCAATGAAATGTACAACATGCATTATTACCTTAATTAACAGATGTTTTCACACATACAATCAGCCAATGAAAATAATACCCACCTACTCATAGATTAATCAAAAAAGAATACCTTTGAGGTGTGCTTTCCTTTTGGCACCTGCCCAGATGACCTGAAGGACTGAAACAGGGGATTCAGATTCAAACAGGTGCTTTAACATTATCATCATGTTTTTATATTTTTAGAAATAAACCTAATACTGATTTTGAGAATAATTCTGTGTCTTTTATATAATGTTGTGACTACAAGTTAAATAGAAATAAAACAAAGAAAACTGAGTAGAGACTCTCCCATCTCTCTGGCCCAGCAATCAGTGAGGGAGCTGGTACTTCCTGCCTTTAATGTGTCACTTGGTTTTACAGCTACAGTGTACTGTCAAATGGCATATGCACTCTTATGCCCTTTGATGAATCACATTTTACCAAACACCTTTAGCTGCAAATTACCACAATTTGCAGCTAAAGGTGCACAATCACACACACACACACACACACACACACACACACACACACACACACACACACACACACACACACACACACGCGCGCACACGCACACACACACGCACACACACTCTCACACACACACACACACACACACACACACACACACACACACACACACACACACACTGTTAACACAGTAAATACACTAATTCAATAAAACATTCACTACTTTGGTTTGTGCCTCATTCTTTAATATATTTACTCAACAGGTCACATACACACAGCTACACATTACAGCCCTGCATCGCTGTAACCTGATGAAGTGGGTGTGTGTCTCAGACGTTACTGTATAATTGCACTTGTACTGAAGCAGAGACCGAGTTTTCACACCTGAGCACGGGATGGCAATAGTCCACATAGTGAACACAAACAATGTCATGAGATTTCAAGAGATTCAAAGTCTTGTATTATACAAGACTCTGAGTCTCTGAACCATAGACTGGATGGTGAAGAAGTCATGTTGATAAGGCCGGATTCCACCTGAATATATTTCAGTGATCACTGGAGATCACACCACAGTGGTGTCAGCGCCTGATACAACATGCTGCAATCATGTTTCCACTATCAGACTCAACAGTACAGCCCGTCTTGTTGATTTGTCATGGGTCTCTACAATGCCCTCCACACTGAGTATGAGAGGAGAGTGTGGGGCCTGACTTGCCAAATTCCCTTTGATAGTCTGGAACAGTGTCAGTTTTCACTTTTTTTTGGGCATGATTTTCTGGCCACCATCGTGTGTTGATGAAGGTCCTTCCACCTCACTCACCCTTCCTCTAGCCATTTGAGAAATGTTTTTTCAGCACTGAAGGGGAAGGTCTCTGGATGCAGTAAATGCTGGTTGTGAGAGCACAAGGTGGCTGCAGCATGCCAATTTCCCCTCTGTGCCTTGAAAGTAGATGTGAAGAAATTCCAAACAAATCCCTCCCTTTATCCTTTCTTTTTCTTTCTCCCTTTATCTATCCAGTGTTTGTGTATCAGGTTTATTCTCATTTTAATCAGGGAATACAAATGTCATAGGCTACCCAAGTCATCTGGTGCATCTTGCAATACCTGTATCCCTTCTTCTTCTTCACCTCTGAGAAGGGATTTCCTGATAAAAGCTTTTTTGAGTCCACTTTCATGTCCTTATTTTGGAGAAGGTTTGTCCTTCTGTCCACTTTAACGGCTTTAGTGTTAAAGTGGACACAGTGTGGGCATCTGTAATGCCCACACTGTGTCCACCAAACATATTTGTTCTTGACTCACTATCCCCAACAAGAAATTTGATTTCACACTGTGTGAAATTTTTCCATGTCTTCATGCATTCAGTCTGAATGTGTCATGATGAAGGCTTCTGCTTCCTCCCTGCCTAGAGTTTCCTGTTGTTCCCTTCCCACTCCCTTCTGTGTGTGTGTGTTGGGTGTGGCTTCCGGTCTTCCTCTCTTATTGTGACCTCACCACCTGCTGCTTATTATCCAGTCAACCACTGCAGGGCCTTAAAGATAGTTCATCCTCCTCTGAGGTAACGTCGTAATGGCAAACCTTGAGCTCTTCTGATTATTCATTTGTGAATTCTGCTTAACTCTGCCCTCCCTGTGCTTCAGGAACTCCTGCCTGTCATTTCCCTGTCATGTTCAACTCAGTCTCCTCCTAGCACCTGTTCCTATAGTATTCTACCACCAGCATTTTACAGCATTCTGGATCTCCTCACTCCAAGACCCTTCCAGTCACCCCTTTCACAGACTTTTTATAGATTTCATTTAAAGTTGATTGTGATTTATAAAAGAAAAACGGTAAGTGCACTATTTTAGGAATCTTTCATCTGTAGACAACATTTTGACATGATTCCTACGTACACACACTTTTATAAATGAAGTCCCTGGCCTGTGTTTTTTGAGTGTCTGCCCCTACTCAGACTGTTTTCCATTGACAATTGTTCTCTGTAACGTTTGTGTCAGATTAATTGAACCCAACTACAGGTTAAAGTGGATAGTCCGTCGTGGGAGTAGTTGAGAGAAAAGCCATACAGAGCAGAGATGTGAAGCCAGAGGCTACGCTAACCACTAAGCCACAGCTGAATTACCTTTTTAATGTCCCTTTAAATGTCTTCACACTCATAATATTGAATCGAACTATCTCATATGTGTCTGTTATTGAGACTTTGAGTATGATATATTGCATTTCAATAAGCAGTGAAAGGTTATTGCCCTCATCATCAGATCTGCTCTCTTAGCATTCCTTCATAGAAAAAACATTTCAGAAGATTATTTAATGTA
This sequence comes from Collichthys lucidus, assembly GCA_004119915.2. Taxonomy (NCBI): domain Eukaryota; kingdom Metazoa; phylum Chordata; class Actinopteri; family Sciaenidae; genus Collichthys; species Collichthys lucidus. The sequence continues at coordinate 41,496,425 of CM014080.1, forward strand.
CTGTAATCTATATTTAACTTCGGAATGTGTGGGATTTTCAATAAAATAATGAAATATCTACACAAATCTACACGATATCTTGGCTGTGATATATTACAACTAAAGATAAGTCAGTCAAAGGTTATTGCCCTCCTGACATCCCAGTCATGATTTAAATATCCTCTCACTCTAACCAGCAAGAAACGGTAATAATGGCAAATGATAAATTATGCTTTCAAGTGGTGCCTGTGTGAGGAGAGTCATTATTTCTCAAGAGATATGCTTTAATAGTCAACAAACAGAACTCTGTACTCTTTGCTCATTCTTCTGTCAGGAATGTCAGTGAACGGAACTGTTGTGAAATCCTTTATTTGGAACACACACACACACAAACAAAAGTGTGTTTAAGGTAAAAACAATGGCATATGTAGTTGTCAGAATTTGACATAATAGATACGGTATAACTTTTTGTAATATTACAGTGAAATGACATTACCATATGAAGGCTATACAGTAGGAATAAAGGTTTTGCTATGCAATATGAAATATGTTTTTATATAGTGTCACCATTGCACACAGCACCGAGTTACAGTGGTGAACAATTCTGCACGTTTTACACAACTGAAATAAAATGATATAAAATATGTTGAAGCTGCTAACATATATTGATATTGATTATTATATTGATTATTTGCTGTTTATAATATATGTTATATTTAAATAAATAAATAAATAAATAAATAAATAAATAAATAAATAAATAAATAAATAAATAAATAAATAAATAAATAAATATGTAATAATTATTTAGAATGGTAAGATCGATTGTTTTTTTTGGTGCTCCAGTGAGACGCAATGACTGGGTCATCTTGTAGCAACATGATGTCCTGTTGTTCAGTGCTTCCCGCCACAGTTCACAGTTCCCTTTGAATAAGTTCTAATATTGTCATAGCTTTAGTGGATGGAAGCTGCAGCATCCCGAGCTCCTCTGTGTTTCAACGAGAGTCAGATGTACCCTGTGATGGTGTGGACTCTGGGAGAAATGATCCTCTGTGTTCGTGCTTCATCTGTGAGCTGTATTATTTAAGGAGTGTGTGGACATTGATCGTAATTATCAGAGGAGTTCACTCTCGCTGCTTTGCTGTCTGCTCATTTACTCTGTGGCACGAATCAAAGCGTGACATCTGAAAATGAACCCAACAGATCCTGCAGAGCTCCTGTGGGTTACACTGTTACATTGTGTTTTCAACACTGACTTTGGATGGGAACAAGAGAGACATTGCTCAATATGCAAGTTTAATACCGGAAGATCAATAAAAATAAGCCGATTCTTACAAACAGAAATCATAGTAGTTGTGAGATAGATGTCTCATGCCTGTTACACTATTATATCACAAAGTAAAGTAAAGTGTAAAAGACATGTATTTACCTTCCACTCTGCATACTATGTGAAGTGAAATATGATTGTAAAAATTACCAAGTTTTCATTCAAACCTGTGTAACCTGACTCAGGCTTTGATTACAGTAATGAGAAAATCAGATGGGAATCAGATGTATGGATAAATGAAAGTATGTGTGTGAGCTCTCAGTCAGAGCAGCACCGAGGATCCATCCAGACTCCTGCAAGAAGAAAACAGCAGAGCGGTACAGGAAGCCTGACACACCTGACATAACAATTACTATGAATGAGACTGCAAATTGCTACATTCAGCTACATCTAAAACGACATTTTAAAAAAGTAATTGCCTAAACTCCTAATTGAGACATATAACACTGAGTGCCTATTTTCTATTTTCCTATTTCCTTTATGACCTCTATGAAAGACCTGTCCCAGACCTGGAAAGGCACAGGGATGTGAAAATGATTCCTTCCCAGGTGTTTGGCAAAAGAACGCAGACAGTTTGATCTTGTGCCAAATATAGAAGCAAGGATTGATTTATCTGTAGCTATCCTATGGTACATCAGCATAAGCAAGTGCTGAATTACTCAAATTATTTCTGTTTCATTTTCTGTCTTTATTTGTTGTAATGAAATCTTGTGCTAAATTAATAAATAGACAAATAAAATAGTATTCAAAGATGACAGATTGTAATGCTACCTGTAAGTGATTTTTATAGTCACTTGTGGCAAAGTATTACTCTTGGCAGACAAATGTTGACATTGTTCTCGTCCTGAGATGTGCATCAGTGTTTTGGTTGCTGTTGCAGAGCTGCATGATGGTAAAGAGAGTTTTGAAAAGAAATCTGTGATAACTGAACAACTGGCATAATAAAGCAGTGTTCTGTGTTCTGAACAGGTTCATATCAAACACTTTTTTTTTTTACTTACTGCAATATCAACCTCAGCCAAGTTCAACAAATCTTTGATCATTGGTAAAACTTAATGTCAGAGATGAGATGTAACATTCTTTATTACTGCCTCAAGTAAACCCAGCCAATATCATGGTAGACAGAAACCTGGGAAACAAAACAGACAAAAGACAAAGAAAGTTTGCACAAACTGCGAGAGGTAATTTAACAAAAAAGAAGAGGAAAGAGAGTGAGCCGTGGAGTGAGTGACGCAGGATAAGGTTGATGGCTTCTCCCAGGTTGTAAATATGGTTTGATTTGGTGATTTATTCATGGTGTTGATTTATTCAGCTGTGGTGCAAAACATCGCCCTCCGACTGCTTCTCTATCAATAATACAATGCTTCTGGAGACAGGCAAGTGTGTGTGTGTGTGTGTGTGTGTGTGTGTGTGTGTGTGTGTGTGTGTGTGTGTGTGTGTGTGTGTGTGTGTGTGTGTGTGTGTGTGTGTGTGTGTGTGTGTGTGTGTGTGTGTGTGAAAATGAGTCCCATCATGCATATACCAGTAAGATGAGATCAGCTATCCTGAAACCACCCAGAGAGCCAAGAAATTTTCATTGACAACTAACAACTGGAACTTTTCTATGGCCTCCAGTGTTTCAGCTTCAACTTCTGACAAATAAAGTATTCCAGCAAAAGCAACTCCACACATTTATTACTGCATATGACTCCATCCTCCCTGTCTGTTGTGACAGGATGGTTGAAGCCCACGCTCACAGAAACGTCACAGTAATGACATTTGGAATCATATTTATGTGCAAGACGTTGAGAGTGCCGAATTATATAAGTAAATTAGTTTTCACAGTTTTTATTACAGTTATTTAGAATTACTAAATCTTTTTTTTTCTTCAATGTCTTTGTATATTTGCAGAATAAAGACAATTGGAGCCTACTTTATGATCATTTTGAGTAGTTTTTTTTTTTTTTTTTAACGTAGCCTTAGCCTAAGTTGAACAGTTTTGATGGTGGTTGGGTTTGAGAGAGAAAACAGTTCATACATTTTGAAACACATTGAATGCATTTTGTGTGTGAAAGCGGTGAAAAGTGATTGGTTCACATTGACTTCTGGTATGCTGACTGCCTTAAGAGTTTGGAAAAAGTATAGAGAAATGTAAATTAGCTTTTGGAGGAACACAGAAAAAAACATGTTTTTCAAGCAAAGATAGCAAAGAATAATTCAATGTGTGCAAGCAAAAATACTTTAGTCAATATTTTTTTTATGTTTGCTGCTATCCACATAACTAGACAACCTCTACATTCTCTGATCTACAGTATGTTCTTTGGAGGATAACCACAATCCTTTTTAATGAAGAGAAAAAGGGGGACTTTTTTTATTTGGCATGGTTTTCATGCTTTTACATAAAAGAATCAAAAAATCAATGAAGATACACAAAAGTCTCAAATAAATACATCCATTCATAAGATCAATAAATACAAAATCTAATGTTTATTTGGATTCAGGAAAACATGAATAAATTCTTCCTCTCACTAGTATTATTTTCTTGTCATTTGTATTATTACTTTTTATTAATACTGTTGTTTTATTGTCACGGCTGCTTCGGAGGCTTTTTCACTCAAAGAGAGTGAAGGTGAAATTCAGTGGAAAAAGCGTAATTCAAAAAGGATTCTTCCCTACCAGTTGATACACAGTGCTGCTGCTAAGCCTTTTACTAGATCTGAAAGCTGTGACTAAATTACACCACAAATCTAGCGTCAGTCAACCCTGAATCATTTCCACAAGCAGCGGTTCTTTCAGCCTCTCAGATACTGGCCTCTTTGTGTACCCATTCATCGAAAGACAATAGGTGACAGATCTTTTTCAGCACATGCCCTCCGCTCTGACTGGGATGTGGAACTCCAGGCCGGAATCAATGTGTTGTCTAAAAGACTTGTATTGTTATAAACTTTGACTTGACACCTCTCTGTGTTTCCACTGTAAAATATTTAAGGATTTTACTCATTGTAGTTGCCAACATTCTGCCAGACTGGCAGCCGGCAACTGCAGAAGCAGCACTAGTTAGTCTCCTCATTTCTCTCTAAACTGTCTACATCTGTGTCATATTTTTGCAGAATGTTTCCCCACTTACACATCAGTCTTTTGTGTCTTCTTTTGGCTTAAGATGAGAATATTTTTTTTTTGTCATTCTCAATTAAATTATGAATATAAATTAATAATATATTAATATAAATTATGCTTACTTTGGTATCTATACTTTTAAATATTTTAATCATAGTAGTAATTTTTTAGTTCAATTTAATATTAAGATTTATATCATTTTTATCAACCTAAATAATTTTGGAAGATTTATTCCAAAGACATCAGTATGGTTATCACCTTCAAAAAGCCTCACACAGTCAAACTCCACTCATGTCAAAACCCATCATGCTTCTGTGTGTGTATGAGAGAAAGAGAGTGATGGGATTACTCTTGTTATGTGGGATCAGATGTGCTCTGTTTGTCTGCTTTGTGTCACTGGGAGAGGCTTGGCCCAGTCAAAATGTGGGATCAGTGTCAGGATCAGTCAGAATCTCCGGCACCCACGACACACAACATTTGGGTATCGGACATGGCCAACTTCCCACTGAATTCTTTCTGTGTATGGTTGTGTGTGTTGTTGTTTGCACTGGTGGCTATTTAGTATTTGACTGTCTACTAGTCTCTGTAAGCTATCTCTGTTTGTTTGTGAACACAGGATAGCTCTTCAGTGTTTAAATCACAGTGTAACACTTTACTGTTTAATTCTGCAACTTTGTATTGTTTTCTTTAGGGTGTGTGTGTTGTGTGTCTGTGTGTGTGTGTGTGTGTGTGTGTGTGTGTGTGTGTGTGTGTGTGTGTGTGTGTGTGTGTGCGTGTGTGTGTGTGTGTGTGTGTGTGTGTGTCTGTGTGTGAGACAGAGAGAGAGAGCGAGAGAGAGAGAGAGAGACAGAAACAGAGAGACAGAGAGAGAGACAGAGAGAGAGAGACAGAGAGAGAGACAGAGAGAGAGACAGAGAGAGAGACAGAGAGAGAGAGAGACCAAGTTGACTGGACCCAGGAAGAGAGAAAGTCATTTATTATGCGATAAATTGCAAAACTCCCATCACTGATCTAATATCTTCCACGGACTCCTGGGTCATGAGCCAGTTCCACTCAATGCTGAAACCCTTTTGGAAAAAGTTTGCAGCCACACTTTGAGCAGCTTTCATGTCTTGTTGCACGTTCATATGCCAAAACCTAAAGAAAGCAAAGATCTGACAAATAGCACCAATTAGAATACGCCTAACACTGCTTTTTGTGTTCCCCACAATATACAAGCCTAGTTGTCAACAGAAGAGATCAAGGGAGGTTTAAACATGAACAAAAAGACAATAGGAATATAAATTTAAAAAACAGACGTTATGTCTAAAATGACCAAGCTAACTAGCTAGCTTGGCCTGTCCTGTCTTAATATTTTATACCTGAAGAGGTGACAGTGAGTCACTGCAGCATCCAGTTTGACCCAAGCAGCAGCCTCTGTGGCTGTGAAGTGAACCCAACATGGAAGTGCCACTATCTGCAGTTCCTCTTGTCGTCCACTTGAGGCTGGCTCCAGAAGTGAGTCAGTCTCCATAAGTCCCCATGTCCAAATGTCACTTCACAGCAGAAATAAACATGTTTACAGCCTGGTACAAAAAACAGTTTTGGTCTCTGTAGCTAATTTCCCCGTTCATGACAACTGTACTGAGGGTGAATTTATATACAACTCACCTGTTAAAACTATATTAAGGCTTAAAATTTTGCAAAACATGGCTATTTTGATTGACAGGTGGGTGCCCGGCCTCCCTCCCATGGTCTTTTGCAACTAAATATCACAATGGCAGCAATCTACGCTTTTTAATGGCTTCCGTCGTGCCCAATGGTTTTTTACTGCACTGAGCAATGCAAAACACACTTCACAGCCCAATTCCAATGCACCGCCACCCAAAGTTCAAACAGATTGAGAAATATTGTTCATCTCACTGTTGAGTGTGTTTTCATTCCTGATGGAAAGAGGAGAGTGAGCAGCATTTTGACTTTGTTGAGTTCAGACCTACGGATAAATAAAAGATAAGTTATGAAATGAAAATTATGTAAAGTAAAAAAGAACAAATTCAGCCAGGTTGCAAGGGAGTGCTCTGAACCCAGCAGCAAGTGCACTGCATATCACAGACTGTCCGAACAGGCCAATTTGATGTATGATTTCATGAAGACATGAAGAAGTTAAAGTTGAGGACATCCAGAACAGACATCCAGAAGCTGGCCAGTGGATTTTGCTGAGATCTGAGATGCTGCAGGAATTCACAGAAGTACTGATGGACCTTTCTGAAAACTATACGGTCAAGTGATTCTTCTACAGTGGTTGATGACATACCCTCAGAAAAGACACCCAAGTCTAGGGGCAGGATATCTAGGAGACCGTGGGCATCAGGATGGTTCTCTGTGAGCCACTGGGGAAACTGATTCCAGACCAGCCTCAGGAGGGCTTCATACATGAATTTGTGGAATCTCAGAGATCTATTGTACTTATGGCCATCCAAAACACCACTGACAGATCCCTCGGCCACAGCTCCAGATTCATTATCCATAGGCATGCCTTATATCAAGTCCAAAGAGACCTTAACTGCAGTAACACAAGGCTATGTAACATATGAGAACGATAAAACAATGATAAAAATAACATGTGCCAAATAGTTCACTAGTAGCATTGTTGCAGCACGGTGGTACAACTGTGGCATGGATCTGACTCAGACCACGGCCTGCCTATTAGTGACCTGTGGTCTAGCATCTCTATATAATATGGTCGGCGGTGGCTCAGGAGGTAGAGTGTCGTCCCCCCATCAGATGCTGGTGGTTCAATCCCCGGCTCCTCCAGGCTGCATCCTGATTCATCAGGACTGTTGTCCTGGATCCTGTAACTGACTCAGGGATCCAGGTCATAGTCCAGTTCAGAAGCACAGACCCAGATTCAGATTCAGATGCAGAGTAAATCCGTACCCGCAAACACCCGGGAATCAAAAGACTCAGGGGACCTGTGGTTCACTAGCAGACCCAGATGATTCACTGATTCAACCGAGTCGACTGGATCTTTTTCATCTGTACAGCACAAAACGAGGCAGATTCAGACTCGGATGGAGAAGATAAACACAGCAATGAAAGATAAGAAACTTTATTTAAAACACAAACACTTGTTTTATCTAGCTGAGGCTAATATAGCTCATAGGCTAAAAACAATGTGGTATGTAATTAATTAACTGCAGCATTATATGTCGTTAATAATAATGCTCTTATTCGCTGCACTTGATTTAACACAATTAAGTGTTAATAAACTTTAGAGGCTAATAGCGCCGAAACACTGTGAGAGGAGCATTTTATTTGCAGCATAATGTGTCATCATTTCTATGATGTCATTTACTGTATTTACAGTTGAATGAGTGATGCTGACTGTGAGTTATGAGAATATAATACTGTATTTGTGTCAGTTGACTATAATGCCAGCTAAATAATAACATTGTGAACTACTTACAGCCTTATAATTAATGTTAGAGTAATAAGTAAGTAATAGTAATAAGATGAAAATGCAAAGTAGATTGTCCTCCTCGTATAATAGCTCTCAAAGTTGAATTTATTTAGCCTGTTTGCAGTCTAAGACAGTGCGGCTTGTGTTTCACTGGTAGAATTTATATGCTTAAGGACAATTGACTCGTAAGCTCCGGATCTGTTTAGTGATTGACTCAGAAAGAATTTAAATATACTTAAACCCAAATTGCTTCCTGTAAGTCACTTTAGAAAAAATGACATTAAAAATGTCTCCATAGGAACAATTTTTTACTTCCCTTCTGAATGCCAGCTGTTCAGGAATTTTTAATAGCTGGATATAATTTGTAACATAAAATATGAATGGATAGTGGATAGCAAGGTACATGCAACAGATGCATTTTTTAATTGATGAATTGATGAAAGTAGAGACAAAAGTATTTTTGTTATACTTCCCTATTTAGGTAGCATTAATTTATTTAGATTACCTGTACTGTATTGTTAACATAAACATAAATGTATTCTTCCATTACCAACCATACTTTTTATCATTTAGTATAAATGAGTGGGACACCGTCAGACCAAACATGGATACGGATAGGTCAGATGATATACATTTACAATCTCAATTCAAACAAGTAAACATTAACTTAAAAAGAGAAAATATTTACATTTTAGATTAAGGTCAGGCTAATTTCCAGCTGTGGACTTGCAATGATTGCCCTGATATTTTCATCCCAGCTCTCCGCAGTGATGGGAATAACGGCGTTGAAATAAACGGCGTTACTTTTTTCAGTAACGGGTAATCTAACGAGTTACTTCATCTATCGTTGTAACGCCGTTACCGGTACCAACACGCCGTTACCTCGCGTTACTGAACCAACCTACTCGTTTAGAATCTGGCACCTCACTCAACTCGCATACAGAAATGCCTTTTTTTCTCCCTTTGGTAAGGGCGGGATACGTAATGACGATTGGCTAAAGCAGAGATTTCATGTTGAGCCAACCAGAGACACCCGGTGGGCGGGTATACACACAAACCAACACACGGTCGTAGCGCGCACACACACACACGCACACACACACACACACACACACACAGCATGTCAGATGAGATGGCGAGTCCCGAGGCTGAGTCTAAGACAGCGTTTTCACGGTGGAAGTATAGGCAGTATTTTAACCTCGTCGAGGTAAAAGGTAAAAATGTACATGTTACATGCACACTGTGTCTAAGACCAAAGACTTTGTCCACGTCAAATGTAAGCAACTCGAATTTAATGAAGCATCTCTCGACTGCACACGCGTCTGTTAAGCTAGTGGCCACCGGCATGCCCCACGATAAAGGCAAGCTAGCTAACAAGGAAGGCTGGATTTTTCTGCTTCAACTTCTACCCCAAAACTTACCACACAGCAAGAACTCAATAAAATTATAGGGGGGTATGTGGTTGAAAACATGCTGCCATTGAAAGTTTGTTTTAATTTGCAGCATGTCAAGTGTAAAACATGTCATATTGTTTAACTGCTTACATTTGTAAGTAAAGAAAATGCTTAAAGTTCAGTTGTAATTGCGTTGAGGTGCAATACATTAAAACCTGTATGGGTATCTGTTGTTTGCTTTACTCCAAATTATTTGGCATTTTTTTACTTAAAAAAGTAACGCATTAGTTACTTTCCTGGGTAACTAGTTACTTTTATAGTGTAGTAACTCAGTTACTAACTCAGTTACTTTTTTGGGTAAGTAACTAGTAACTGTAACTAATTACTTTTTCAAAGTAATGTGCCCAACACTGGCTCTCCGTTACTCTACTCCAGCAAGAGTTGTCCATTAAGCTCAGTTCAGACCAAAGACTCATGAAAGGACAAGACATAACTTGTAACTATTTATAATTACTTTAATTCCTGTTTCCAAGACTCTGCTATTTTTTCCAAGACTCTGCTATTGCTATTGTGACAAACTGATGGTTTGCAGCTGACTTAATCAGCTGACTTCATTATGGGACTAGCCTCAGACACTGGTGATTTTACAAGCTGATCACGTGGCTTGAGTGGAACTGAGACGGCACATTATAGAGCTGCAACTTTTTCTTTTCCTGCTTTGTTCAAAAACTCTTTTGTCTTCTTGTGAATCTTTAGCGAGAACTGGCCTTTAGAAACCACCGGTGACACCAAAATGTGTCACAAACTAACTGAACTTTGAAAGAATTGTACTGTTTGTAGTTGCAATATCAAAGTAGTTTGGGGGCTGTACCAGGACATGCACATTAGAACAGTGTAGCACATTTGGGAAGTTTTTTCTCTCCTTCTTCTTTCCCTCTATCTCCTGTCCTCTGTCCTTTCAAAATTTCCCTTTCTTCTCATCTTCATCTGAATTCCATACCTCTCCTGTTCCTATTTTTCTTCTGTCAATACTTTTCCACTTTGAGGATGACGCAATTGCAAATTCCTCTTCTTCTTCTCCTTCCATTGTCAGTGCCTCTATTGGTATTTAAGTGGCATCTTTTTTCTTTCTCTGTTTCACCTTTCTTTTGCTCACTCTCTTTTCCTATCCACTGATTGTCTGTCTTTCTTCTCTTGCTGGGCACCAAATGAGAGCTTTTCACAGCACAAATGACAACCACACAGGAGGGGGTTCATTTCATTGGCAAACAATGATCTGTAAAAGCACACTGGATGAGATGTAAAACAAGCACTCTGCAGAGACCGCCTGGGCGGAACTGGAATAGACAATTCAACGCACCACTTACCGACACATTCAGCAAATTTGTACCTAAAAGGGAATATGCACAAGGTGGAGGGACTATAAGCAAAAAACACTATTTACAAAAATGGTCCATATAGCACAAGGAAATTGTTCCATAGGCTTTCAGCAAGTTGAATTGTGATGAGACTGCGATAGAGAAAAAGAGATGTTGGAGTCCTATAGAAAATACAAGTGCAAATCATATATACTGTAGTAGTCACAGATGCTCAAAGAGATGGTTCCATCATGAACAAATGCACAGCATAGGCTCAATGACTAAAGGAACACAGCAACTAAATGTTTATCTTCATAGGTTAAAAGCACCTGATCATGATTTATCTACTATCCCTCCTTGTTAGCTAGTTGTTCAGGTCTGCAGCATCATCATGTTTACGTTGCAATAGAATTTAGTTATACATTACAGTTATTTGCTATACATTGAAGCAGCATTGTCATTGTATCAACATCTGCACTGTGTGAGGTCAATGACTCAAATCAAACAAAGAAAGCTATAATTTGTCATGGCGACCATATTTATTTTCAGTGACACTCTGAAGTCGAAGTCAGAGTCAAAGCAAAGTCAATTTGACATTAAGCTCAGAATTATAAATAAAAAATACTTTCATAATAATAATAATAATAATAATAGTAACAAGTTATTGACTGACTTGGCTGCAATCTTCTGGGTTAAAAATCGTTTTTTCGGTGTCAGCCTTCCGCTGTTTAGCACATGCCATGGCACACTGACTGACACTCTTTTCTCTCTCTTAACTCCTCTCTCCTTTATATGTTTCTGTCTCTTGTCTCCTCACTCCTTTCTATGTTTCTGTCTCTTAACTCCTCTCTCCTTTATATGTTTCTGTCTCTTGTCTCCTCACTCCTTTATATGTTTCTGTCTCTTGTCTTCTCACTCCTTTATATTTTTCTCTCTCCTGTCTCCTCACTCCTTTATATGTTTCTGTCTCTTGTCTCCTCACTCCTTTATATGTTTCTGTCTCTTGTCTCCTCACTCCTTTATATTTTTCTGTCTCTTGTCTCCACACTCCTTTATATGTTTCTGTCTCTAGTCTCCTCACTCCTTTATATTTTTCTTTCTGTCTCTGTCACTGCCGCTCTATTCAGTGAAGCCTGTGATTGGCTGACATTTTTGCCCTCTCCTTGACCAATCTTAGTCCTCATGCCTAAACCCAATCAACTCGAACCAACGAAGGCAACGAGTACTAGCCAAGAGACAGGAAGGATGTCTCTATCTTTGAGTAGTGGTGTAGAAACACTGCCAGAAAAAAAGAGTCGCTGGTCACTCGACCAACTCCTTAACTGTTGCTTCACTTCTGACCTATCTAAGCAGACCATCACCTGGCCGCCAGCTGTGGCTCGGAGGTATAGCGGGTCGTCCACTAATCAGATGATCAGCGGTTCACAGACCAAACACCAACTTCTCCCACTGCTAGGCCACACCAGCTATGCTATCTGTATCATCCCTCAAGGTCAATCCTTCCTGAACTCCTTTTCCATAGCCACCTGTGTTCTGTCTCTTCACAACCACGTTTTGTGGATGAATCATGCTTAGAAGAAGAAGCTCGATCTGTGGAACGTAATTCGGCAAAATAAGAGATGCTTCCACACCAAATGCAGTATGACATTGTACAGATTAACCCCTCCTGAGGTTGTCAGCAAGCTACTGCAGCAGTTTTTGGCTTTTCTTGCCAAATTTAACTAAACTGAACTTCAATCTCCAAATACACTGGCCTCCATCCTATGGCAATGTCACTGTAGAGAAGAGTGGGATGCTTCTGGAGTTATGGAACTCTCTTATTTGTTGGATGGTAAAGCTTTTAGAAATGATCTTCTCTAGTCTCTCTTAATAAAGCTCAAGTTAGGGCTGGCTCAGGTCATCCTTTAGTTTTGCTGCCAGAGGATTAGACTGCCGGGGGACTCTCCTCTCTCTCTCTCTCTCTCTCTCTCTCTCTCTCTCTCTCTCTCCTTCTCTTTCCCTCCCTCTTACCATCTGTGGACATACATGTCTCATTAATGCATGCTTTATTTTTGATTGTATTTTTTTGGCCTTTATGCCTTTTTATTGATAGGACAGCCAAAGAGACAGGAAAGGTGCAGAGAGAGAGGGGAGTGACACGCAGCAAAAGCCGCCTGCTGGGGGACTTGAGCCGGCGCTGGCTGCAGCGAGGACTTATGGCCTCTTGCATACGGGTCGGCCGCGTTAACCACTGCACTACTGACCACCCCTCATGTTACTAACCCTAACTTCCCCGGAGTTTCTGTGCTCTGTTGTCCAGCAGGTTCTCGTGAATCGTGGCTGCTGCTGTGATCCTGCACGACGTCCACTACATATATTACTACCATATCTGCTACTGTGGTCACTTTATCATTAATTGTGATTCATTGTCATTTTGTCAATCATTGTAATTGTACAGTATGTTTGTGTTGATTTGTCCTGTACACGTGACATCCATTGCACGTCTGTCCGTCCTGGGAGAGGGATCCCTCCTCTGTGGCTCTTCCTGAGGTTTCTTCCACATTTTTTCCCTGTTAAAGGTTTTTTGTGGGCAAGTTTTTCCTCACTGGAACCGAGGGTCTAAGGACAGAGGGTGTCACTCCCTGTACAGATTGTAAAGCCCTCTGAGGCAAATGTACGTGACTTTGGGCTATACAAATAAAATTGAATTATAAATTAAATAGAATAGTCCTCTACATGACCACATATTGAGGCAGTTCACCTTAACCTATATGTACTTTATATTCAGACTTTGGAGTAGCCTGTGCTGGGTTGTGATAGCATGGCTCAGCAGCAGGTCACAAGAGTCTGTAGATGCACAACGAAAGTAAAATGAAAGACTAGAACCCTATACATTTCTGCCTTCAGATAGGGAACGGTGAGGTGTGTGTGTGTGTGTGTATTTTACTCTTACAGAGTAGCGTGACATGCAGATGTATCAACCTAAATGCTGTTTCTGTGGCCATGGAACCAGTTCCCTCACACACACACACACACACACACACACACACACACACACACACACACACACACACTCACACACACGCACACACACACGCACACACAGGTATACTGACTATGTAAATAGCTTGAATTGGTATGCATTGGAAGGTGAGAAGAGTGTGAAGAACAGAGATTTCCTTGCAAGATTGTGAGTGGAAATAAAAAGAAGTGCACTTTGCCTCCAAATGAGACCTGTGTGTGAGCATGTGTGTATGGTCTTCAGTAGCTCTTTTCCTCCTCGGAAATAAGCTATTTTCAATAGCAAGATAGCACCGTAGAGGTGTAAAGTGCCAACTCTTTCCATTCAGAAGGAGTTTTCGCTTGTCTGCCTTCTGGATATTCTACTTTCTCTTTCTCTCGTGCTCCCTCCATCCCTCTCATGTTTTCATTTACTTTCTCTCTCCTCTCTACTTTGTTTAACTGACTCTTTTTCTCTCTTTTGTTTTACCCTTTATTTCTCTCTGCACCTTATCTGTCTTTGCATCCCCCTATTTATCAGCCTCTTCTGTTTTTCCTCTTTCCTACCCTATGCCTGTCTGTACTCCATCCCTCTGTCTTTCACTTTCCCTCCTCGACACAACAACATACAGGTTGGATGAGTTAATGATGTGCTTGTGCTTGGATCTGCCTCAACTGGGTATTCACCACAATATTTACCATATTATTATTTATTTACTGGGATGTTTTACATATCGCAGAATCTCCAAATCATCTCCTGTATTTGCATTTTCTGTTGTTTTTTTTCTCTTTTCTTTGGCAGCTGTGCCCTGCTTATAGAAAAGTAAAAAAGTGCTGACTTGCTCCACTGCTAAACTCGGGCAGTAGACGAGGTAAGAATGTCAGCCAAATGACTAAACTGTAAATAGTTAAAGTGCACACTCTTTTTAAAATGTTTTTATTATTAAAGGGGGAACTTTTGACAAATTGGCAAAGCTTCACGGTAACACATACTTGGCTCCAACTTATAACTATGTTGTTTATAATTGTTTGAGGGAAAGTTGTACAGTTTGTAGCCATGCATATGTATGCATGTCTTCTTTAGACATGCGTGTATTTGTGCTTACTGAACTTGAACACTTGCATTTGAATGTGTGTGCTTTTGTGTTATGTATGCAAAAGAGCTGAGCTGAATGACCTTGGTGATAGAAAAATTTGCGTTAAAGTGACTATACATTTCTTCCCTTGAGCAGCCAGTTTGCTTTTACTTCTCCTCTCCCTCTGTCCAGGTCTCCCGCTGCTCGTTGACGTCGTCACGTCAGAGTCTCCAATAACTCCAGAAAAAGTCACTAGATTTGTCGCTAGTCGCTTTTTGGGAAAATACAAATTGCTAGGGTCTGAAAAGTCACTAAATATAGTGACAAAGGTGGCTAAGTTGTCAACACTGGACCACTGATGAGTGATGGGAGTGCGATTTACAGACGGGCCATTAATAATAGACGTATGAAATTATCCGACCACGGAAAAAATATCGATATATATCGAGTATCACTATTCTATGGTGATGGTTTTGACACGACTGTGCAGTATGTAAAAATGTATTGCAGTGCAACAGTTTGTCAAACTGCATGATCAATTCTCTGGAGATCAGTAAGTATATATGGCTGTGTATCAGCATATTGGTCATCTGTAACTGCCCAGCTGCATTTGCTGTTTGATAGACTTATGTTATGGCTCAGCATTGGTTAGGATTTATTAGACATGCAGAAGCACTGACAAACAGCAGCTCTACATCCCATCCAGTGTTCATTTATACCATATAACTTACAACAGATATGTAACACATTGAGAGGAAGAGGAGGACTGGTCCACTGAATTTCCTCTAAGCCAGTAATCCTGGTGAGACTTGGACTGAGGCCGAATGTTCTTAATCCCTGATGGTGATTAAATACCGTGCAAACTGCACACCTGCTTTGTCTAACACTGTTGAGTCCCAGCTCAACAAAGACAAAAATGCCCTTTTTCTAATGAAATTTCAGTAAAGCTTAAGTTAAGTAAAATCTATATTTATGCACCCAAAGCTCAGACACAGTTTGGCTTTATAGCTGCAGACTGCAGCAATACCAGAGAGATGTCCACACGCTTTCTTTTTCTGTCTTCTGTTCTTCAGATGTAATCCAGTGATGGTTAGATGTAGGAAGGCGTGTTGGCACTTCAAAGGGATCAGCACAGGACAGATGTATCCGTTTTCGTTTTGTTCTCAACGACTGAATATCTTTGGAACCTCCGTGTCTGCCACAAAAAAAAAGACGTTTGCTCAGATTTAACATTTAAAAGCAGATCTCCAGCAAAAAATAAATAAAAAAATTGGGAAATAATGTTATTTTCTGATTGTTTCACAGCGGTTGCACGCTGCTGCACAACCCTGCATTAATCTGCACAACGCCTGATTTGGTGTGATTACAGCGTTAGTGTTGTTAGTCAGCACAAGCCTGAACACAACACCCATTTCTTCTGGGTTTTTAGAAATGTCTTTTTCAATTCAGTTCCATTTTACTTCTCATAAATCTTTACATACTTAAATCTCTTGTTATGTCACGTTTATTGCTAACTATGTATATGTCTTCACATATACAAATACATTGAAAATATCACTGTAAATGTCCAATATCTGTGCTGCTTTATGAATTACGATTGACAGTTATTTCTTTAATACTTGGAGGAACATACTGTATCTCTGCTATTTCTTTTCTTTTTTTTCTAATTTTTATTTAGGTTCCTATTTTCATTGCTTTTGTTAAGCAGGGTGGAAAATATAGCGTCTGCATGTATGTCATCTGATGCCTAACATCAGTAGTGAATAGTGAAATGCTGTCATTATGTGGTGTTATGGCCATGGGTAATGATGCACAATAACTGCTCTGGCACTGTTGGAGAATAATGGCTGACTTCACAAAGAATCCATTTCTCCACATGGAGGGATAGTGTTTAGAGAGCCTAATATTTATGATCATCTGTTCTTTAATGGTGTGTGCGCTTCAGGAGTTTCTTCTGTTATCAGACATTTTTTCTTTGACTGCATGAATCAATTTTCTGGGAAAAAGAAAAAACTAAAATAATATTTTCAGGAAAACTAATAATATGCTCTTTACCACATTAACAGAAATGTGACTGAAAAAGAATCAACATTAGATAATCTCATAAAATGTTGATTTTCCAAAAGATTTAATTTTCTGATCCAGGTTTACGATTTTTATGATTAAGACTTTATTGTTAGAAATGTAAAAAATGGGAGAATTTATACTGACAACTACAGAACTACTGGTTTTAACAAAAACAGATTAAAAAGGCGTTGGAGTGGTTGCATAAGTTGTGAATTCCAAATGCTTAAAAAGGAACCTCAGGGCACCACCTTTAAAGAAGGGAAATCATAGCCGAATAATTGATCGATTTCAATCAATGAAATACACTAAACTGTTAATATGGAATTGTGATGAATAATTAAATGAATAATTACAATTAAAATGAGCAACAGAAGAGCATTCACTCTGTACAACATGAGAGAGAGCAGCATGTGTGTACACAAACATGTATTAAGAAAAAAAAAAGCATGGATAAACAATATGACCACATCTACATCAGAGAATAAAGTGTGTGTACGTGCATGCGCATGAAACACCTCTGAACAGAGACAAAGGATGATGTGAAGCGTGAGATTTGAACGAGCACACCTAAGCACAGTGACTGTATTTATCACACAGTAACACAGCAGCTGAACGGTGGTTCATCTACCATGGCACTGGACCTGTACTGATCTCATCAAATATGATGGCACAGATCACAGATGCTGGCCGTTAGCTTGTCGTTGCTCGTTGCAATCAGCTGGCAGACTCTGTGTGCTGCACTCACTGGTTTGGGGCGACCTGGGTTTAGTTGACCCGGTCAGGGTTGTTGGGTTACTGTAACAGGAAGTGACCAGTGACCTATCGTATTTCACAACAAAAGTCCATTCAGTTCACACAATGACCGAAATTCATGCGTAGAGTCACATGGTCCCAACACATACTGCAGTGCTGTTTGAAACGTTCACAACGAGCTGAGTTGATGTAAAAGTAAAATTGTTAGTGAATTTTGAGCAAGAGTGGAGTTAATTACACATAGAGTGAATCCATTCTTTACTCTCTTTAAAATGAGTTGCTGTCAAAATGGAGTGTAATAACAAAGTGTCACTAAATCAAACCTGTAAGTGTGATTGTATACATATTAACTTCATGTCAGCCTGCCCCACTGTACACACACACACCGTCAGCAGGAGGGACTGTGCTTCAGACTTGCTTTACCTTTAACACTGTTTGATAACTAAATGAAGCAATGGTGAGCCACAGTTACTAACCCTCACCCCACACTGTTTATATCCACCTAACACCTGTTTAACTAGCAGTCAGCATGCGTGTCTAATATCACCGTGACAGTGTGTGCCGACAATTATTTCAATTATTTAGAAAGGATCATGATTTGTGATTGATTTGTCTTGTACACATGACATCCATTGCACGTCTGTCCATCCTGGGAGAGGGATCCCTCCTCTGTGGCTCTTCCTGAGGTTTCTTCCACATTTTTTCCCTGTTAAAGGTTTTTTGTGGGCAAGTTTTTCCTCACTGGAAACAAGGGTCTAAGGACAGAGGGTGTCACTCCCTGTACAGATTGTAAAGCCCTCAGGGGAAAATGTACTTTGTGACTTTGGGCTATACAAATAAAATTGATTTGATTTTATTTAATTTGATTAAGACAAAGGAAATGGCCACAGTCTCCTATTTAAAGCTGCAACCACCTAATATTATGGAGTTGAGAGATAAGGTGGAAGTCCTACAGGCTTTGCATTCAGGGTCCCATTATCAGCCTTATCCTGGTGCCACATTTAATATCTGTGTTCCCACCATTCACGTCACCTGTCCTCCTGTACACCTGTTCCCACTTCCTCATTAAGCCTATGCTGCTCTTCTCCCTCTACGCAAGAAACTGCACCTCAGGAAGCCCCCCCTTAAACTTACTCACTTTCACAGTTTCCGCTCACTGTCAGGTTAACTTTTGAGACTTTGGTGGCGGAGACTCAATTTACATCCGGTCATGGCCACGCACAGATCCTTCTGTTGCTGGTGAGTCTCGTCAGTTTTTTGCCTCTAGATGTGCATTTGACAGAGGCACACTCTGTAAATTATATTGCTTGAGGTCCATATATGGTGATATACTACACTGCTCAGGTCGGTTGACACGGCTTAGATAATTTCAAGCATTTCGAACACACATAGTGATACAGAATGCTGACTATATGTTATGGTCTAGTATATGAAGTGCTGACCACATCAAGAAAACTAAAATATAAGTAAAATTATGATTGTCACACAAGCTAACTTCCCATTGCCGATCAGAGGTGTTTCTAGAACAAATCCAGAATGGCTGACTTTGTGTTGGGCAAACAAAATTGAGACATGTTCTTCATGATGACAGCAATGATCCTAATCATTTTCAACATATTCCCAAATCTAGGGGGATTGAGGTAACTATAGAGACCAGTGACCATGTCCAAGCCCAGAACTTAGCAGTACTTAGGAGTCTTGACCAGTTCTGATCTGTTTTCAAGCCTTCCAAAGGCCTGAAAACATGCATTAACATAATCATAATATTAACAATAATCTTCACAAAAACAAGTTCCCTGAATCATCAGAGCCCTGCATGCTCAAATCCAGAAGTTCGACATTATGAAGTTGGTTAGGTTTTGACTGACTGATTAGACAGATTTCATCTCTGACACATTTTGGCCTTGGAATCTATTCAAAGAACATTGCAGCTGCAGATAGTGATTCTGTATTTTTCATTTACAGAGAGTTTTTCAAATCAATTAGTGTTTAAATTTTACTGGTTCACTTCATGTCAAACTGCTGTAAAATTGGCTTTAATACCTCAATTAAAAATTAATAAATAAAAAAAGAGCTGCCAAAGTAAAATAAACACACACACACAAATTACTGCAGCTAAACAAGCAGAATGTGATTAAAGCCAAATTCACCAAAGGTAAATCACTAATTTACCTTACAGCTGTAACTTTCATCTTCACCTTCATACACCTCAGTTGAAAATATTTTTTAATTCAATGCCTGAAACCCTCACAAACATACTCGTGCTAATAAATGTAGCATACATTTAATACCATTACACATTAAGAAGTCTCCAAATGATGTTAAAATGCTTGATTCTTCCGCTTTCACACAGGAGGAAATTTTATATTACAGTTTTTTCTGATGGCTTAAACACTTACATGGATTCTTATAGCACCATTTCTAAAACTATTAATATGTATCACAAAACCCTTCACCGTGTTTGCAAACTGAAAGCACAAACATTGCTTTGCACTTAGTTTGCAATTTCGTAACACACACTTTGTATATGTGTAAATACAATTCACTGCACAGGACTCCTTTTGCAAACTGTAAACACAGCTCCACTGCTTTACACTCAATTTCCAGATGATCTACACACTCCTATCAAAACTATACATATTTATGGCTATTTTTTACACAATTCTGCCAACTGTCAGGCCACACTTTCACATGTGAAAACTATTATTTATAATTACTTCACTTTGCAATCAGCCTGAGCACTATAAATAAGCCACAGGTAAGCTTTTTGTGTGGAGAACAATGGAAGGAGACATTGTGGTCTACCTCCCCCTTTACTCTCCATTCCTAAATCCCATTGAAGAGTTTTTCTCTGCTTGGCGCTGGAAGGTTTATGACCGTCACCCCCATCAGCGCATAGCCCTTCTACAGGCAATGGAGGAGGCATGCGGATACATTGACCAGGTGTCATGTCAGGCCTGGATACGACACTCCAGGAGATATTTTCCCCGGTGCCTAGCAATGGAAGACATTGCATGTGATGTGGACGAGATTTTGTGGCCAGACCCAGTAAGAAGACAAGACTGATTTTTTTCCCTCAATGATTGTCATTTTATGTTTTTTTTTTTTTTTGTGCCTTGACCTGAAAAACACACTTTATGTTTACGTATTTGGATGTGTGTAAATAAATATCCATTCACTTTGACCCCTGTGTGTTACTGTAAAAGGTACTGAAAACCGATATGCCCTGCACACAGGATAAGCAAAAGCCAAATGAGTTTTTCATTGTTACTGTCAGTGTGCAGTGGCTGCTTTGTGTGCTTACTGATATTATGAGTTGTGTGCACCGTCGGATACAAAAATAACTATTTTTAAAAGAGTGTGAACAGTTTAGCAAAAAGTGCTTATGCAACAGTACAAAAACATGCTTTTGCAAGTGATCTACTGTGTTTGCTATTTGGGTGAAAGGTTTTGCGATTTGTGTGTAGAGTTTTGCAAAAAAAGCCAAAAGTTTCAAAAATTGCGTCTTAGCTATCAGAAAAAACTGTAATGAAATTCGAAAGATCTATGAAAGAGTCTGCACTTTTTACAAACATCGAAGTTTCATTGCTTACATTACTGCATGGCCGAGGGCGTTTTCACTTTGTCACACAAGTTTGTTTTTACAGTTTGGATCCCTGTTTGCTGTCAGCCACTGAGTCTTAATGACTGTGTGTCACACTGTGTTTGTGTGTGTGTGTGTGTGTGTGTGTGTGTGTGTGTGTGTGTGTGTGTGTGTGTGTGTGTGTGTGTGTGTGTGTGTTCCTGTCCGGAGTTCAGAGAATAATCATTAAACTTACATGAAATGAGGTTGCTGCCTCTGCACCTCACTCCGGCCTGTCACTCAGCTCCATGTATGTGTGCTCCTGCATGTTTTAAAAGGCACGACACATATAACAGGATTATCCCTCTCAAATAAACGACATTAGACCGCGTCAAGGCTTTTTCATGTTTCCTTTTATTCTTCAAAACTGTTGTTGGATTACTGAAAGGTATTTCTAATCTGTGTAACGCACAGTAAATGTTTCCTGCATTCAGTGAATTACACTATACTGAGTCAACTGTATGTAAAAAAAGAAAAAAGAAGCTTTTTTAAAAATAAAAAAAATAAAAAAATAATGACAATTATTAAAACCACCAATACAAATAAATAAATAAACAACAAAAAAGGTAATAAAAAGAGATTAAATGTGTACAGGTACTTTATTCCACTGAAATTAAATTAAAATATAAAAACAATTAACAATATGGAAATTATGTTTTTCCATTGATCTTTTGATTTGACGATTACAAAAACAATGTATGTCACATTTTTGATATCAGTATCAAATACTTACTAATTTTATAATTAATAAACTGTAGTTCCATTTGTAGTATCATTTAAAATATTTGTGTTCATTTTAAAGAGTTTTTTTTTTTTACAAATAGTAAACACAGTGATTAATACAGACAACAACAAACAACAATAATTGTAATACATGTGAGAAAATAATAATGTGATAGTTGTTTAAATGGATAAATTCATTTTGTTGTCTTGAAGTTTTCAGGACAGTAATACTTAAATGTGCAACCACACAGAGATGATGGAGCAACATTAGCTCTCCATTTACAGAATGTCAAAAAAAGCAAGAGGCAGCCACTTATTATGTTATTGATTGGACAGTCTAGACAGAACCCCTCTGCCGTCTGGCACTGTGGTGCTGGAGCTACTCACATCTCTGGAAAACTTCAGGCCAAACTTTTGAGCAATAACAAATGCAGGTTTGACACTTTGTCAGGTAAACTACAACATTCCTAGATCATTTCCAGAACCATCAATTTTTCATCATTCACATCATAAGTGATACTGATGCAATGTTTGGAGCAGAGTTTCACTAAAATGCTCTATAGAATGAGCTGTTTCAAGGGTTAAAAATCTGATTTTTTTCTCACCTTAATAAAAAATCTTTCCTGACTTTTATGAAGAAATGTCAATTTCAAGTAAACATTTCCATTAAGAGGCCACCACACCCACACTATATTATACATGGAGTTAGGAACACATCAGGTAACCAGACTGCATCCCTAATACTACAATAACACACTCGAACAATAACATCTAATCGAACTGTCAGCAATACATTTGCATTGTGGGTAATGGAGGCACAAGGTTTAAATTGCCTATTGTCAACGTGCCATGGTACTGGGCTGTGTCTAAGTCGGATACTTCCATGATTAAACTTGTATTTAGTACACTGTGTACATCATGTACTTTGTGTACGGCTGTTTCCCGCACACACAGAAAATGATGATGGCAACATTTTACCACTTCTTCTCCTTTGTCAAATTGCAACCAGGCAGAGTATTAGTGCCAACATTTGACTTGTAAAATATAAATATAACACATACATACAACTTTTTTATATATACTGTATATATATAACATTTTTATATTTTGCAACCTCTTCAGCTCCGGCAGCTTCCTCAGCTGCCATTTTCATAAATAGCCAAATGACGACCACTGAAAGTCAGAAGGGTTTAGCGTTTAGTGTACAGCACTCAGCTTTCTGACCATTCTAAGCACCACCTGGATACTCACAATGCATAAATTGAGACACAGTTTTTAAACTGTTCTTAAACTGCGCCACCCTCAGCCTGATATCTGGCAAAAAGGCCTGATGTGATTAAAATGTTTTGCAGGATTCTTTTGTTTATTTGTGTGAGAGAGCAGGACAAACAACTCTGAGTCAATGTGCCTCATGTCCTCCTCCTCTAGCCTGTCTGTTTGATATTTGAACAGCAGATTATTTGACAGAGGGACAGTCGGAAAGCTCGGAAGAGAAACACAGCTGGAGTGAATAGGTGGAACTATTTTTCTATGCCACATACCTCCATTACTTGACCTCTCCAGCTCTCTCTCTCTTTCTTCCAACACACACACACACACACACACACACATGTGCATATACACACACGTGCAAACACACATCTCCTGTCACTTTCTGGTTCCCGCAGTTCATTGCCTGATGACAGTGCTGACAACTTGTTCCGTGCCCCCTACACCTGCATTAGCCATGACAGGTGTGTGTGTGTGTGTGTGTGTGTGTGTGTGTGTGTGTGTGTGTGTGTGTGTGTGTGTGTGTGTGTGTGTGTGAGTGTGTATGATTGAGAAAGAGAGAGAGACACACACACACACACACACACACACACACACACAGAGGACGTATAAAAGGCCAGACCATCTCCCACCCCACGTAATGTGTGTTCAGTGGATGCTCTCTCCTTCTCAATCCCTCTTTTCCTCTTACCTCCACACACACACACACAAACTTGCATGCACTCCATTAGTGTGTATATATATATATATATGCCATGTATGTTCTAATTGCGTGTCAAGTTCGGTATAGGCCAACTCTCCTGCCACACTGTCCCTCCCTACAGTTACATTAGCCCTTTCTCCCGTCCCACCCAGTCAAATTGTCACCTCGATCCCTTCTACCCTACACACCCCCACCCCTCACCCCGTGTCACTCTATGCTAAATAGTCATCCCTTTGTGGGAGCATCTCCTCTCAGTGGAAGTTGATAGCATACTTTGGCTTAAGTTAAGTTCAGTTGGGAAGTTGGAAAATCCAGCTGCTTAAACAGCTGTGAGCTGCACTGCAGCTTATTGCTGGAGTTCAGTCAGGGCAACAGTGGCCAGATCGGGTCCTTCTTTCTCACTCGCCCCCTCCACACTGCACAGTGACACAGTACTGTTTGAGAATGCAGCTCCTCTTGGGGAACCGGTGACAGAACATCAGCTTCCTGTGTTCTATAGATACACAGCTCCCCCTCCTCATGAATTCCACTCCCTGCAGCAAAGTGTTGGTGGACTTGAATTATTAGAGGTTCCTAATGTCTCACAAATCAATTAAAATAAATTAGAAATCATCCGGCCTCTTTTCTGCCATAAGGGATTTCCAAATAGTTGTAGTCAGTGTTTGTGTGCAGATATTCTCACCTCTCCTCTGAACCTGTTTACAAGCCAAAATCAGAGCTAATGATGTTCATTGAATGTCAGTTAAGATGGAGACAACAAAGATTTAAAACTATCCAGGACTTTGCCAGAGATAAAAATTGTTCTGTCTGTCCTATGTGTTGGTCATCACTGTTTATGCATCTTGCCTTCGAATTTGTCTGTATAACTGAATATTTTCTCAATGAGTCCTTCAAGTATTTATTATTGGAACAATGTTGTTTCATGCTGCCTGCTAGCCACATCCATCCTAAAAATCACAGCTGAATCTCCACATGTTTGGTTAAATAAAGGACGGTGAAGTAAATGATGTAAATCCTGCAGCCTATGGACAATGCCAATTAAAAACTCATCAGCATGTGTAAAGTTTCTACTGACTCAGAATCTGATGAAGATCTGAACATGTAGCAGTAATATGTGGAGTCCAACAGTGTGACTGTAAAAACACTGACTCAACATTAAGAAGTCAGGATTATATTCAAAGACATCTTGTGATGTTTGACGTGCAGGATCTCCACCACATCCACTTTGAGCAAATGTAACTAGCCTTTATACAGTGATTTGGATGTGAATGTAATGTAGATGAATAATAGAAATGAATGTAAATAAAGTGACTTAAAGCACAAGTCTGAGAAATACATAGCATAATTTGCTGGTCTTTGGACATGCATACAAAAATGCGGTTACAGTAACATACTGTAAAGTTACATAAATGTGCACCAGAAATAGGTGTCAGTTTATGAGATTTGCTACTATTGGTGACAGAAGGAGGAAATTCAAAAGTTTAATTATCATGATGAATTATAAAACACAAATAAATAAATATTTGAGGTTTTTGTGCAGACAACAATTATATTATAAATATTATAATAAAGTGATTAGACTAAATGTCTGAAAGCAAATTATCAAAAGAAATTTGCCAAATTTCATTTGCAATATCCAATAAATGAAGTGAGACTATAACTTAACAAATAATAAATAATAGTGTTAAATATTAAAAAGAAGCTCTGATCACATAGTAAAACAAACCAGCTGACCAACAAACTAAAACCATTTATTGAACTCTAACTCTAAATGTAAACTCCTATACTTCTGTTTATTTACTCTTCTTGGCTCATATTTTATCAATCATCTCGTTCTTCTTCACATTTCATCGGACTGTGTGGCTGCTTCACTCAAGACTCTGACAGATAAACACACTGAGCAGCAGACACCTTAGGCTAACCTTTGTAATCACACTACAACAGTCAGCCTTCATGTTCATCATCATATACTCTCTATTATTACACTTAGAGTAACCTAAGAAGTCATAATAAGTAACGTTATCTTGACTTCACCTGTCTCCTCTGTTTCACTACACAAATGTCGTGGTGGAGTGTCATTGGCTGCTTTAACGCCTGTATGCTTTAGCTCTGTATACTTAATACTTGCTGAATGAGGAATGTCTGAGACTGTAGTTCCTGGCAAATTTTGAAATCTGTCTATCTGAGTATTCACCCTCACCATTCAGGTGTATAGAGAGTATGGCAGGTATGTCCAAAGTCCAGCCTGGGGGCCAATCATGGCCCGCGCTCAGATTTCATACGGCCTAAAGATTCATTTTTATAATACATTATTTATGGGCTGGATTGTCAGACACTGTGTCTTCTGAATGATTTTGTAAAAGAGAAGCACAAGAGTGATACGTTTTAAATTAAGGGTTAACAGACTTTGCATTACTTATAATAAGCCGTGTTAAAAATGATAATGATGCAAGTTTAACATGTTCAATACAATTGATTCTGTTATCTGACTCCAGATGTGAAAGAAAGGAAGAACTGGTTTTAGATTTGTTCATGCCTGACTGGCTTAGATTTGGTAGCATTGCCATAAAAAAAAAAGTTAATTGTGACACTGAAAACAAATTGTAACAAATTGTTACAGAATAGTGCATTTGTATGTAACTTTATTATTTATCGTTTCATCTTTAAAATGTTAGTACTGGCCCCAGAGCATCTTCATAATGTTAATTCTGGCCCCGCTTTAAAATAAGTTTGGACACACCTGGAGTATGATGTAGACCTACTCAATATGGAAAGGTCATGAGATAAAATGGACCAATATAAAAAATTGAGATTAATTGAATTCAGGGAAGAGATCTTGTGAAATAAAGTCCAAAAATTCTAGTAGTTTCAACAGAGCTTTTTCATTTATCTACTAATGAACAAGAAATACACTTGTCCGAGTGTTTTGGGGAAGACACAGAAGCTCAAATTGCTTCTGACATCATGAGTGTGTGAAAGGCTAATTGGAAAGTGTGATATAAATGCAACTAAAATCATTTCATACAGTCAGTGTAGCACTTTTTGTACATTTATTGTATATTAAATAGTTTGAATATAGTGTTTTGAACAGTTTTACACTTGTGTTGTAAAATGAAACTCCAGTAGCATCAGAGTTCTTCGCAGTGTTTGAATTATGCAGGAGCCAGGCGAGCTTATCTCAGCCAAGAAGCAACAGAATTTGGACGGTCTCATGATTGCAACCTACTATTATCACATTTTAATTCTGTCGTGAATGATGAAAATAAATACAACAAGTGCAAATCTAACAGCCTGTCATTATCAACTTTAAACGTGGCCCAGTCTGTGTGGCTGTCAGTAGTGTGTGTAACATGACTGATCTGGACATGTGCGGGGTGCTTTATGTATCATGGCTCATGGGCTGCTCTCATGTGTTCTTATATGTAATAATTGTGTGTGGATTCGGAGAACACCTGACAGCTCGTTCACTTGGGCAGCCTCTCTCATCACTTCTGTCGTGCATTAAAGTCAAGAATTCTGTCAGTCAGCATGTCTCTGCCAGAATCACATGCAATTTGTGGGCCAGGTTTCTCCTTCATATCACCCACAGAAAAACACTGGATGGAGAAAAACAACCTCTCATAGCAAATTTAACACTAAGTGACAAATTAATTATGAGAAAGATTAGTTATGAAAGTAGAAACAGACTTGCCTTCCCACTAATTGGTGAGCTTTTATTTTTTCATTGCTATATTTGGCTATAGAGGTGGCCTGGTGTCGAGGCTCACCGGGAAAAGTAAAGCAGATTCCCTCAGAGGAGCCTGTCACTAAGCACTGTCACATTCTCTCTTTCTTCTCTCACTCCGACTCTCTACTTTTCTTCACTACTGTCCGTCTCTCTTCCTGACGCTGTCCAGAGTCCTGACAGCTTTTTTTATGACTAATGTATCGCCTCCAAAACTGGAGGTCTGATCTGATGATTGAATAAGCTCACCTTAACTTTAATACAAGTCTGTGTCTCTGTTTGTGTTTGTTGTCAAACCTCAAGTAAATCGGTCACGCAGTAATTACAGGATGTTAACAAGGCTGTGATTTCACACGGTGCAGTGCACAACTTGCGTCTCCTCCTTCTGGCAGTTGGAGTTATTACACTAACACTTCTACACTTAGTTGTGTTTAAGCTAACCGCCGTAGCTGCTGGTTGTCGTAACGCCAGACGTAAAAAAAAAAGTTTGAACCAGCAATGAGAGGCTGTAATCAGCATTTAGTGAACTCTTTTGGCAGCAGCCGGAGTGCTGATTGTGTCGATTCATTCGACACGTTCAGCACTCCAACTTGAAATGCATGAATGCTGATTACTCTAAGAACCATATATATATATATATATATATATCTATAATATATATATATATATATATATATATCTGCTATGAATCCATTGTGGATAATTTTATAGTTAGAACTATTATACTTTGAATTATGTTTTTGTGAATTTATTCGCTTTTAACATTTGGAAAGATTTCACTGCTTACACAATTAGCTACATTTTCAAGTTATCACCAAAATTTCAGCCCACACCTGGTGTTCCCTCAGAGAGGAGAGAGAGAGAGAGGAGAGATAGCCAGAGGAGACGGAGCCGGCGAGAGAGCGAGAGATGAGATGAGAGAGAGAGGAAGGAGAGAGAGAGAGAGAGAGAGAGCGGAGAGGAGGAGAGAGAGAGAGAGGAGAGAGGAGAGGAGAGGAGAGAGAGAGAAGAGAGAGAGAGAGAAAAGTGATGAAGAAAAGTGAAGAGCAAGAGAAAGAAAGAGAGAATGTGACAGTGGTTAGTGACAGGCTCCACAGAGATTCTCTGAGCGAATCTTCTTCAGTTTTCTTGGTGAGACTCGGCACGGCGTGTCTGTAAGCTAGCAAGTCTGCAGGTAGCAGAGCTGAGCAGCCGATAAGGTTTGACTGACAGCTCGGATTTTCATCTGGAATCATTTCGCTGTGTCCTTTTTCCTTTCTCTTCTTTTTTGTGTGTGCAGTGGGCAGCCAAACACAAACAAGCTAAAAAAGGAAAAAGAGAGAAAAATGCACACAAGCCGTGCCTTGTTTTTCAAAAAAGTTCCCTAAAAAGTTGTAAAGTAGTTATACTAATCAATACCATTATCCAACTAATAGCTATGTTTACATCTTTGTCAGCTAACTCTGCAGAAGCAGCACAAAAAGCTGAGCGGCATCACACTGAGTGACTGCTGAAAAAAACACAGTCAAGTGTGAATACAAAAACATGAAAACATGAAAGACTTGATACAAACAGGCTTATCGCAAAAACAAAATCATACAACACTTTAGACCTTGTATACACGGCACATTCACAATAATCGATTCATTGACACATTCACATTTTCCTGCACTGAAAACATTAGAATTAAAATGTAGCTCATCATGCCATCACTGCCTGGTTATATACTTTGCAGCCTGGTGTTTGGAACCTTATCCTCCCATTCTTATTGAAGAGAGAAAAATGAGCAGCAGGTTAGCCTGCTGTCAGACCTGTCACTGTGACACACCTGGCTGCTACACTTATGAGAGGACTCGACTGAGGCCGTCCTGAGCACAGAGCAGGGGAAGCAGGGGCCTGTTTATGCGCTCCACAGACACAATAGGCAGGCAGTGAGTGGGAGGAGGAGGACATCACACTGAATGCAGCGTAAGAAAAGAACTCATTTGAAAGTAGGAACGTAATTAGAAGCAAAACAACAGTACGCGCCCTAAGGCTTTGAAGAAGTGCCAGTGCCATTATCCACCTCTACATGTTTGACTAAGTCATTATGAAGCCAAATTCACATCATATCAGGAAAATCTGTGGACTTAATGTGATTTAGATATTAATCTCCCACTTCAATGTTAGTGGAGGATAAACAGAGTCAGTGTTTACTCACTGATTTGATTCTGTGGTTATTTGAACCTCCTGAATTTGCACCCAAGTTACAAAAACACCGGTTATTAACACCGAAACATTTTTCATACATAACATAGTGAATTTCTGGTGTTGGTCTTTTTTTTTGTTTGTTTGTTTGTTTTTCAGTAGGAAATTTGTATTTTATATTATAAGTTTGTATTTTAAGTGACATAAACTGGATGATTTTTATTAGTAATTCAGTGCTTGCTAATGGTGGTGGACATGTTGGTCTCTGTAAATAATATTATAAACAGCACGGTCTAGACCTGCTCTGTATGAAAAGTGTCATGAGATAACTTTTGTTATAATTTAGCATTACAGAAATAAATCTGAATTTAATTGATTATTGTGACAGTATTTTTTTAAATTTTCTTCCTGGGATTTTTTTTATTGTGTTTAAACCTGTTGATACTATTTCTTTTAATTTCGCTCAAACTGACACACAGACCTGTGTCTTTATGAATTTATGTGTACAAATACAGTATGTCTGTCTTTGTGAAGCACTTTGCTTGATTTAATACGGGCTATATAAAATATATATAAAACTCAACCCAATTCATTTAAAAAAAAACACTTTTGTTTGAGGCCTCTGGACATATTTTCATTTGTCAAATCACCAAATCACTGCTGTCAATATACATGATCGAAAAAAGAATGAAGAAATTACCAGCATGAACAAGACATATAGAAAGAATATCCAATTGCCTGTTACTATTAGTGTCAGCTGACCTCTGTGTTTGACATGAGGGAGAACCCTTATTATCCACAAACATAAAGAGCAGAAGCAGCTGTACTAATAAATCTGATAAAAAATTACAATCCATATTTACAGTAATCATGCTACATCCGATTTAGTTTGAAGGGAAGTAAGTGCAAACACACACACACACACACACACACACCACACACGCACACACACACACACACACACAGCTAATTATCAGCGCTCGACACAATGTGGAATATATTGGTGTGTTTGGATGCTGAGCAGAGAATAGCATTAGCATACTTTACTCAGCTGACATCTTTGAATTGTCAACAGAGTATCCATCTATAACTGATCTTACCTATTCTCACACACACAAACACACACGCATGCACAAACACACACAGGCGCACATGAATATATGAAGACAGTATGTTTGCCTACACATTAATAGTCACAGTTCATGTATATATGTACATGTCACTGTCTCTCCCACACACACTCACCCACACAACATGCTGTCAGTATGTGGCCATCTCACATCCCACATAATGAGCTTATTATTATTATTATTATTATTATTATTATTATTATTGTTGTTGTTGTTGTTGTTATAAAATTCACAACATCATCTAAAGCTAACTATAATGAAAATATCATATGTGTTCAGTATGTATTCTAAGGAGCAACTTCCAACAGTGTCACATATCATTTATATCAATTTTTAAAGAGTCTAAATATTCCAGGGGTTAGGGTTAGGATGAAGCTGACGTTTTATTCATTTGTTGTATGTATACTCGTGTCAACCATGTCAAAATGGACAAAGACAGGCAGATGACTAAATAAATGGACATGTATTAATGCCAGCAGTCATTTGTACGATGTTCGTGAAGCACGAGGGCTGGCTGAAGCGAGCTTGGTAATGAGCGCCAGTACTGAATTTGATTCCTCCTCTTAACTTCTTTGTTAACGTTCTGTTTATAGTCAACATTTAAATCATTTGGAATGTATGTGTTGCAGGTCAAATTTCATTTATATGACCCAAATCACAAATGGAAAAAACTTAAGAACAGGAAGAAAGAATATCGACCACACAATGAGACAGTGAAAAAACAGTACATTCATTAAAAACTAATTGTACAATAAAAGGCATTAATACATTGCTGTCTTTGCAAAGACTACATTACAAATTATTTCTTTTTTGTGATGGTTTTATAGGCAGTAAAACGAGCTATACTAAAATTATATAATAATATTAATATTAATAATCAAGTATATTCCAACAATATATTTAATAAAAAAAATATTGTCTAAATCAACATAAAATTATCAATAAATACTTCATTTAAAAATGCATGTAACAAACTCTCCGACTGGTTAGAGCAGTGGTTCTTTCAGCTATTTCTGAAATAGCAGCACCTTCACAGTCTCTGAGGGCTTTAGGCCTGACAGAACAATAATAGATAGGAATACATAATACATAACTGGGCCTGTTATCATGTATTAAAACAGAGTATATAAACTGTAGTAGACTTCTTGTCCACTGTGTTGAATCTCATTAAAGACTTGACATTGGCAACCACCAGAAACATTTCTTGACCCCCCCATGTTAAAAAACTCTGGGGTAGAGAGCCGGATCCTCCTCCCCGAGCATTTTCCCTTGGTTTTCCTCCTCACAGGAGGAAAGGTTTACTTACACACTTCTTCTTTCAACATTATTAACAGCAATAACAGTAACACAGTGGGACTATGAGGATACAATAAATGCTACCCACATTAGATGTGGAGCATGCAAGTTCATGTCAGGTTATATGTGATAATTAAATTGCGCTTCAAGGGGTCAGTATCCAAAGTAATCAGCAAAAGGTGCAGCAGCATTTTCCACATGACACATGAGCCATGAAAAACAAAACTGTGAAGAGCTGACGGAAACCCAGGAGGTACAGAAAAGGTGATGTGCTGTAAGGTAGCTTTTCAAAGGAACAAATAATAAAG
>CM014080.1:41528933-41588380 GCA_004119915.2 Collichthys lucidus
AAATTAGTGAATACCTTTATATATATATATATATATATATATATATATATATAATATATATATCTATATATATCTATCTATCTCTATATATCTCTCTCTCTCTCTCTCTCTCTCTCTCTCTCTCTCTCTCTCTCTCTCTCTCTATCTCTCTATCTTATGGTTTCTTGTCCCCGGCTTCACCTCTTCCCGCTTTTCGTTTACCTCCTCTGCACTTTGCATTTGTTCTCGTGCTGCAGTGACACTGACACAGATCTCATCTTATTGAGCTTTAGCTCAGTGTCTGTTAGCTGTAGTAGCTTTTCTATGGTCAGCGTACTACTGCATTAATGAAAAGCTTTTCGCTGCTGCTTGATGGCTGGGTGATAAAATGTGAATATTACATGTTGAACAGCACAGAAATCATCTAAGAGCAAAGCAACAGGCACAATAAAAACTCTGCCATTTCAATCTCAGTTTCAAAGAAGACAAAAACAGTGCTTTTAGCTTGCTTCTGTTGATAAATATTAATGTAAGGACCCACAAACTTAGTTTGAAGTGTTGCCCTGGGAATCGTCTTCCTCCATGAATCTGAAATAAGGCACACACATATGAGCAAAGTACACTACATTCTAACATTTGATCACATGGCTGAGCACATTTCATTTGTACTGATGTCAAAAAGCATAGACACAGTTATTAATTGGCAGAGGTCTACATTCTGTAAAAGAAGTGGACTAATTATACTGAGAATAAATATCACTTCACAGTGATCTGGTCCGGGCAGCAGATTTATCACTGGATGACCTTTCACCCCCCACTCCCTTGCTCCCACACACACACACCCAGAGACACACAGCCTCTGTAGACTGATCAGCAGTATTACTCCACTCGCACACATCTGTAATATCCATGACCACTGAACCTTAGCTGACAAGCTGTCAGTGGATGGAGTCTGTGTACGTGAGCACTTCAACAAAAACATGATTCCTTCTCAAATCTTAACCCGAGAATCGTCGTGCTGTAGGTGTGTGTGAGTGTGTGTGGCTGCATATGTATTCACTGCAACAGCAACACACACTTTAATTGTCTAAAAGCAGGAGGGTTGAAGTTCTTCGGCTGCATGAAAAACTGCAAAGTGCTTATTTTCCATTTTTCCACTCTGCTTCCTGCTGAGTGTTTCATCACCTCTGGGAAAACAAACTCCACATTTTCTTGGAAGTTGTACTGTCTTCTTCTTTTCATCCGTGTTTGTGCTCTCTTCCTCTTTCTACCTCATCGCCAACGTGATGTTTATATGGAAGGAAGCCCTCTCATTTAGTAAACAGAGTGGTGTCTGAATAGTTTGATAGTCTTGAGGGTTTGTTTTCACACAATAAACCTGAAGTTTGAGGTTTGGCTCCCTAAATGTATTGAAGTTATCCCAAACAATTTAGCAGCAAATGCTAACTCTCGAAAATAATTGCAGCAGAAAACCTGTGAACTAATGCAGAAGTTCAGCTTTGTTGTAAAGTGGATGTGCAGGAGAGTAAATCTTTACTAGATTTCACTCTTCTATTGATCCATCAATCCTGATCCTGGTCACACACTGGTCACATTGGCTAAGGCTTCATTCGGACCAAATCAGGTGTTGTGATAATTTACCACAGGGCTGTGCGTGGTGTGAGGGGTGGAACTATATCTAATTCACCTGCTTTCTCCTTCTCTCTCACTCATTATCTGTGCTGCCTCACTTTTCTTAAAACAGCACAAACCAAGAGAAATTCTTGATATTATTATTTTGCAGCATGGACTGCAGGCCAGACACGAATGAAATAAACCAGAGCACATGATAAGTAGGATAACTTAGTCCATAAACTCTACCTGGATCACACTCAGTTTACTGACATTTCAGGCTGACTGTGGAGGAGTTTGATTGGCTACCAAAGTGTGACGTCAGGTTGCCTCCAAAAATTTATCCTGATGTATTGCTGCCTTTTTTTTTTTTGCAGTCCAAATGAAGTACTCCCAAATGAGTGGAAAAACCTGCACAATCAAAATTGAACATGTACAGAAGAGAGGTATTGAATTGTTGGGTGTCTGTAAATAATATTATAATGAGTACAGTCTGAACATGCTTAGCTCGATATGGAAAGTTCCTTTCAAAAAACAGTTCAATAACAGACAAACTCTAGACTATAAAATATCATTCACAAAGACTCAAGAATTCACCCGTGAGCAAGCACTCACTTGGATTTGGTTATAATATGTTATGTCTGTATATATATATATATATATATCCTGTGTTTGGCTTTAATCTGTTGATGGAAACCTGTGCACTCAAAGGAAACTCCATCAGAAAAACAGAGAACGTAAAATGGCTCAGTCTTCTGCAGGACATGATTTTCGGCTCAGTGGGTGTAGAGATTGAGGGGATGACAGCTTGGGTTCACATCCATGTTGGCTTTTAAAAAAATGATCTTTTGCTAACTTGAATTGAGCCCGACAACAGTCAGACCCAAATAAAACTGTCTTCATTAAGCATAGCATTAATAATGACACAGTCATCAGAACATTTTAGTAATTCATTCAAAATCAATTAGCTTAATTCATTTATTATGAATGCATCTATCAACCAATGCCATGAGCAACATCCCAAAGTTCTCACAGTTCCCATTCTTAAAATGGATGAATGTCACTCCTACTCAGTGGCAAACAACACATGGTGCTGCGGCAGGTGCTACGAACCAACAGCAGCATCCAAATCCACACGTTCAATGAAATGACGACTGTCTGACTAAGCTGCATGAACAGCATTCCTCCACAATTCCTCTTTTGCTTCACTGTGATTACAGTTGTGTACAGAAGAATATTCATCACAGAACAATTTGTGATATTGTGTAGTCTAAACCTGACTCAAACTAGGCCAAACAAAAACAAATCCAACTGGAAGACTATGTTTTCTGGAAAGAGAAGGTTGCCTTCAAATACACTGAAGTTCCAGTTCATATTATAGAATCACTAAAAAATCTAATGCAGACCTCCAAAGCAGTGTTTACATTGACACTGTGTGGTTAGTGATGCTGCATCAAAATGAGTTTCTAATGTTTTCCTAAAATATATGATGGGCAAGTGTATTTAAAAATATATATTAGTAGTAAATTCTTTTTACTTGATGAGACATGGAATAACTTGGTAAACATAATTTCAAGAAGCCAAAACTTGCACACATGCTAAGACGGGAGAAAAAGCTTCAAACTAATTAGAAAGCAGACTCAAGGGGGGAGAGAGGTAGCAGCTGTGGGTTTGTGAATCCTGCTATGGACAACAGTTTGAGCCTTTAGCTGTTTGTATGTGTGTATGTGTGTGTGTGTCTGTATGTGTGTGTGTGTGTGTGTGTGTGTGTATCAAATGCCACCAGCATTTTTCTAATCCACAGGGACCCAACTTGGCACCCACTGGAACCTTCTCTCACTGTGACAGTTTCAGCTCACTGATTCACTTGGGGTGTGTGTGCAAATGTGTGTGTGTGAGTGTGTGTGTGTGTGTGTGTGTGTGTGTGTGCATGGACCTGCCTACATATGTATGTGTTATTGTGTCCATAACGACTCTCTCTCTCTCTCTCTCTCTCTCTCTCTCTCTCTCTCTCTCTCTCTCTCTCTCTCTCTCTCTCTCTCTCTCTCTCTCTCTCTCTCTCTCTCTCTGTCTCTCTCTCTCTCCTCCCTTTGCAGCCACACTATTGTTTCTTCTCTGTTTGAGGGATTCAATATGAGCGCTTCACCAGCCCACTATGCTCATTACACACACACATACACACACACCAACAGAGCACAGACAACCCCAGGGATTGTCTTTGTCAAGTCACTCTCCCCTTTTTCACTGTCTTTTTTTGGTCTTTCTCCTTCTCCACATCTGTTCACTGCATCATCCTTCTTTCTCTCCTCACTCTCTGCCTTCTCTTTTTTCCTTTCTTCATGCTGTCTTCTTTGTTTTGGTCGCCTGCTCCCTTCCACAAAGTAGCCAAGGTCAGAAAAGGTCGCTGACGTGTAGTTTCATGTCCTCCCCTCTCTTCCACCTGCACTCCTCTGCCTCTTCTTATCCTGCCCAGGAGAGCCTGTCCACACCGATGAGGACCTGAGGGAGGACAGGGAGGAGCAGCTGCTGCATCCACAGCACCCACTCAAACACACACTCACTTCATTGGAACTGTGCACTGGAGATTATTTGGGAATGTCTCAAAATGATGAGATGAAAATTTTTAAAAGCAATGAAGAAGAATAATGTCTAAAAATTGAAATATGATTTAATAATATAGGGTTATTTTTTAACTGTGTAGATAACTAAAACACAATCTCTCTCTCTCTCTCTCTCTCTCTCTCTCTCTCTCTCTCTCTCTCTCTCTCTCTCTCTCTCTCTCTATCTCTCTCTCTCACACACACACACTAATAATCAGCACACATTCCATAGACTTTCACTGTGCACCACTTTTGAGTGACAAACAAGAGACAGAAAAAACAAAATAGAGTGAAAAGTGAAAGGTGGTTTAGCAGGTTCCTCACAGTGAAGTGGGTCACTGATGATGGGGTTGTCTGGGGTGGTGCAGGGCTGGTGGTGGCAAAATCCAAGAACGAGACTGGGCTGGATGTGGCAGAGCATATTCACACTCTCTCTTTGCTGCAGTCTGAATCACGATGTTTAAATACACTGATGTTTTCTTTAATGTCTGCTTGTGAATGACCGAAAGGTGCATTAATTTTTTTGTTGCTACTGCAAGGAATTGTGGCATTATCTCCTTACCTATGCTAAAGGAGATGGCTATGTAAATTTTTTAAATACTGTCATTTAACTCATTTAGGAACATTCCTAAGCAAAATAGACTATTGGACTGGACCTGTCTTTTTATCCTGAGCAGGTTGTTTGGTTGATTATCCAGGTAAGAGGAAAACAGACAGGCCACGCCCAGCAACACCCACAAACAGGCATAGACAGACACAACACAAAGGGGAGGAAGAGGCAAAGCCTCAGTCCTAACACATACAAACTTTGCCGTGTTGTTCTGCTCCTCTTCTCTTCTCTTCAGGCATGCTCGACATGGCCAACAGCACATTTGGTTTTTGTGATGTGCTCGCTGTGGAACTGCTCGCAGAGCTCCAGGATGAACTCCTGCACGGTGATATTTGTCAGGACACACTCGTTGACTGCACCCAGGTCCAGTATGTTAAGAAACACCACAAATGGCCATGTCCAGGTAGCAGCTCGAGCACAGCACACATCTTGTCTAGCATGTCCACTCCAACCTTGGTCTTGTTGTAGCAGTGACCTGTCTCTGGCTTTTTTGTCATCATCTCATGATTTGAGGTTCTTCTGTTTTTTTCCCTCTTCTTTTTTGTTCTTGTTGGCGGTGCCAACAAGGCTCAGGTTCTTGGCTAAGGGTTTGTAGGCATGTGGGAGAGTTGTAAAAAGTTGTTGATTGTTACATTTCTCCTCATGCACAAATAAACTCCAACAACTAATCTGTGTATTGCTGTGGTCACACTCCATGTGCTCTTCCTTTCTCTGTACAGAACCACATGACAGGACCACATTTTCTTGCCTTGCCACTGGATACAGTTTAGTGTAAGATAATTGGCCATTGAGTACACTGATTATATTATATTTTTAACTTTTTAATGTTTGTTATGCACCAATAACACCAATGCCTCATCGATTGTTGTTGATGCTGGTTGGTCTCCTATAGAGGCTGGCAGAGATCAGAGAGGAGGCATGTGCAACCACATGATGAAAACAGGCTGATGAAGGAATTTAGGAAACCTATGGAATGTAATGAATGTAGCATCATGTTTCTCTCACGTCTCTGTTAGAGATCCTGGATCTCATGTGTACAAAGCAATCACAAACTCCCCAAACATAAATCTGCTGTACTTGCTGGAGGACAAAGTGCTGAAAGGCCACCCTCCCTGTGTCCGTCCCAAAATAGATCGTCCAGCTGTTCCACACCTCAGGGCCAAGTCGTGTTGCATGGTCAGCAGTGAGGCATCCTGGATCAAGGAGCTTTGCATCATCCCTTCACCACTTACTATTTACCTCCACTCTCCCGGGACATCCCCTTCATCCACCAGTGCTGCATATGTACCCTTTGCTGGGAGTAGGTCAATGCCACAAAGGTAATTGTGTAAAGCCCCACCTGCCCTTGTTTTTGTCTCCAAAGTGGTGGAAGTCCTACTTTTTTATTCATTTTATATTTTTTTAAATCAATGAATTTAAATAGAACAGATGGAAGCAGGGGAGCTTGCCCTGGATACTCTTCTTCCAAAATCACTGTCACTTAATTCCACATTAAACCTGTACACTGAATCGCAAACAGCCATCAGGATAAAACCAAAGCATCCTGTGTAGTTGTGGAAGGAATATCAACTGTTGGCTGGAACACAGGGTCAAACATGTTCATCGTCTACAGCACTCCATACAGCTTTGCTGCCTTCTCTGAGTATATGTCCAACAGTTTGGAGCTTGCTTACAAGACTTGTCTGGACTGACATTGTGTGTGTGTGTGGTGTATAATCAAATAAATACATTTAGAATTTGTTGCTGCAACATAAATAAAAGATAATTTAATGTAGCACAGTTAATCCTTGTTAAACAGACCACCTTGTGTTTCCATTACCTGGCTATATGATCAGTAAATACATCTGAGAGATGAAGATGGACTGGTTGCTCTTTGCTTTTTTTGACATAATTGTACTTTAAAATGAATAATAGGAATCTGACCGTTGTCCTGATAATTATAAAACTATCCTCAGCTATCTTGTCTAACACTTGTTGAGCGTGTAGATTAGTATAAGTTCATGAATATTTCTAAATGAGTTTGGTTTGTTAGGGTTGATCCACACTCATGTAAATTGAAGTGCACAAGTCTCTCTCTGAACTTCCTCTGGGTTTCTGTCACATGTTAAATGCTTCAGACACTTTATATTAGTATTAATATTGCACTTTGTCATCACATATCACTCCAGTGAGCCAAATGGGAACCTCACAATGTTTACGTATCCTAGCAGCACATATACTGTAGAATGACGCCCAGTTAATTAAACACAATGCAGCTGAATTCCACCATGACCAATTTAATCTGTCCTGTCTGGATACAAGGCAAGAATGGTTTGTCAGATGGGAACTGTCTGTCTAAAGGCACAGTGTCCAGGGGGACCACAGTGGCAGACGGACTGGCTAAGAATAGCGTAGTCAGACTGACATGATGGAGGACCAATTCACGCCTGAGCTGATGGGAAAATACAGACGCAAAAAAATATATGTAGAAAATAATTCTTTAAAACAAGTATACATACCCACAGACCACCAAAAATACTGAGAAATATTAGGAATTGAAAATAAATATAAAAAACAGAAACATTGTGAAAATGTCTAATACATGTAGAATCTAATGTGCTTCAAATTTATCTTTAAATATTTTATTATTACTTCATATTAGTGTCTATATTAGTGCCTATATGCTTGCAGTATCATTTATTATCATTATTTCTGCCTGTAAATACATTCAAAATTCATGTTGACAGATTTGTATTTTCAATTGTAATTTTAATGACCCAAAGAACACAGTGTCAACCAAGCCTAAAAATGATCTCTTTAATCTGGCTTTTATTTAAGGTGCCTCGTCATTTAGTGCTGAGCTGTTTAAGCCTCGATAATCCTCTGTGATTCTTCTTATCCTCTGTGTTTACTCACTTCATGGATTTGAATTTACTCTGAACATTTTATTGTTTTTTATTCTTGCTGATGTTATTGTTCCTTGCTTTCTGTGGACTGGGTCTTAAACCTTTTTTTTTTCCCCATCTGTATATTTTTTTATTGGCTTTTTTTTTTTTTTATTCTAACACTATGGCCTAATTTTATTTTTGGTTATTTCTGTTCATGCTCTTTACTCTTTGAAACACATTAGGCTGCATGTTTGCAGGTGCTATATAATTAAATAAAGTTTGAGTCTAAGCAATATCAAGCAATAACAGATTAGGATTCGTTTGTGTTGTAGGAGACGAAAAACAAGTAAACAAATAAATGAACAAATAAGTTACTAAGCAATTTTTCCTGAATACTAACTTGCTAGCTACTTTTTGTAGCAAGTTGCTGCAGTCTGCATATATTTCTATTTATTGTGCAACTTTGGTGGAAACTTTCTCATCTTGACTTCCAGTAGCGCACATGTTTAAGATTCTCAGAAGGTAGTTTCAGCACCAAACAGGAAAGGGGAAACAGGAAACACAGTAGTTACTTTCGTAACAGGTGAAAAAGCTTCTAAAATACCATCACACACATGATGGTGTAAAGCAAGCTTACAGTAGGTATCTATTGCAATTTTTTCTGTGCTCATGCCATTATGTTCCCATATACAATGGCAAAGAACACAAAAACAAAAATAGTCATCAGACAGCAAACCTCATCTTAGCGCCTACAAGGGCATTTACAGTAGACATTAAATCATCTGGTACAGCAACCCATGGACAGGTGAAGCGATCTATTATCACATCCATGGGAGGTTATTACATTCGTCTCATCATTCACACACCTCCACTTGTAAACCAATCTATTTATTTACCTTTTTAATGGTACAGAGGTGGTGAGACCGCCCAGTATGAGCTGTTTGGTTTGTTGAATCTGTGTTGCTTTCTTTCTGAAATCTGCGGGAAATTAATTCCTAAAAGTTGTACATAACCTCAACTGAGCTCACAAAAGGTGCATAAATGTGACTGAC
Source organism: Collichthys lucidus (assembly GCA_004119915.2). Lineage (NCBI taxonomy): Eukaryota > Metazoa > Chordata > Actinopteri > Sciaenidae > Collichthys > Collichthys lucidus. The sequence continues at coordinate 41,537,653 of CM014080.1, forward strand.
CTCTGTCTCTATACAGTAACAGTCCTCACACACTGTAGGCTCTATTTCCATGAGCTTGTTGAACTACCAATCCGTAGTTAACAAAACAGATTTTATCACAGCCTATACCAGTGAACGCCAACTGGCGGCCTGCGGGCCACATTCAGCCTGCCAGAGCTTTCCATCTGGCCCCCAGAACGTTACTGGATTCAGGAATAGCCTAGTGAAGAGGACAAAGTATTTCTACGTTTTTCTTTAAGTGAAATGAAACAAACGCCCTCTGAAAAGTAGCTTGTGCCAAAGCCCACCTCCAATCAAAAATGACGATAAACGCGTTGGCCTTTTATTGTTTCACGTCTGTCAACATTGTCCTTTCTTTGGCTTCATTTCACTGCACAATAGCACACTATGTCTCATTAACAACCATCAACATAACAAAGAAGAGCATTGTATGTGCAAGCTTTGCACATCAGCAAATAGATACAAACGACAAATAAAAGCGTCAGCCTATCAGTTATAAGAAATGTTCCTCTTTACTTGAAATTAAAGTAGCCTGTGATCCAACAAATAAATATGAAGTAAAACCAGGAAAATCACAGGACTGAAATACTCACGTTTGGTTAATGGGAGAAGTGACATTTCCCCTCCGACCCTATCTTTTTAACATTGGGCTTAGCAGCTGTTATGTCTGACTTATGCGCCTGCAGTCCTAGTTCATTTTTCACAACTTCACAGTTGTATGTTGATCCTAACATGGTGAGCACATACATGGCCAACGTCCTCAGTGTGTCATACCTTTGGGGACAAGCCAAAACCACGGAGAGCAGCCTTCACAGCACCATCAGTTCACTGTGATTGGCTGCCTTGTCCAGTGGCATCACCATCCCCACGTTATCAGTTGACAGCCTTGTTAATATGAAGCCTAAAATATTGTTTTCGCTCCCTAGTGGCAGGTAATATGAGTCTGTTAACACTGAAATAATAATATATTACTTAGGATACAAAATTCATTTAATTTTACAAGAGCGCCAGGCCCTGATGGGCATCTCTGGTTTGGCTTTTTCCTGATTGAATCCTACCTCACAGGTTTGGACAATTGTCCACATCTCACCACCTTACCATGTGGGTGCCCCAGGAAGCAGTGTTCGTGCCCCTTCCATTTCTATTTACACCACCTCCCTGGGTCAGATTATCCGCTTGCATGTTTTCCTATCACTGCTATGTAGATGACACTCAGCTCAATCCATCATTTCCTCCTTTCCTTTGCACGTCTCGGCCCCTCCAGGGTACTGAGAATCTTAGGGATCATAATTGATGACCAACTAACCTCGGTTGGTTTGCACTTTACAACATAAGAAAATTCAGACCCAGACTTACCCAGCTTCTGATACAGGCTGTGGTCATCTCAGAACAAGATTACTGCCATTAATGCCCTTCTGACAGGCCTCCCCAGCCTGCACAGTAAAACCCTTTCCCTTAATGTTAATATTTAAAATCATAACTTTTCCTTTTGACTTGCTTTCTTTCTAGACTGAATGGAAAGTAATGTGTTGTTTTACTAAAAAGAATTATTGAGCTTGCTTAATGTGAGGTACACTTGTAGCATACTAGCTGGATGAGGAGGTAATATTAGCACGGTAGTCAAATAATCTTCAGGCTCTCTCTATCTATTATCATTATCTCTGCTGCTTTGTGCTCAGCTCCATGGCATTTATAACAGCTCAAGTGTGTGTATGGGTGCATATGTGCGCATGCACTTCCAATTGTGTGTACATAAGAGAGAAGGGGAAGAAACAGGGACTTCACGTGTTACTCAGCATAAGTGAGTAAAAAAAAAGCGCATGCATTTGTATTGATAGTGGCTGTGTGTGTATGTGGTGGAAAATAAGTGTGCATGCATCCCACAATCACATCACACGGCTAATGTAGATGTTAAATTGAATCGGCTGCAGCATCATTTGTCTGGTGGATCGTTACTGGTAATACGTCTGTCATATTAGCGAGGCATTTCTCATGTGGACAGTAAAATGTCTTCCCTGTACTCACTGGAATGGCTGCACTTAAGTGGTTGTATTTTTTCATTTGTTTTTTCCATTTGTGCATTCTCACAAACAAGACAAATGTCATGCTCACACAATTTATTGTGTTTCCAAATACATCTTGGATTTAGTCCAGAGAGCAGGCAGATTGAACCTTTCTGTACATTGAAAAGCTGCTGAAGTGACATATACTGTACAAATACAAGCAAAAAACATCCTGACCTGGGTGGTTAATCTATATTTGGTAAGTCCTTATTTTTATGAACCATATAGACAAATGTTGTTACTTACAGATAAGCATGTACAGTGTAGCTACACATTTACCTCTATATTCCACCAGGCACAGCTCTGTGATGTCACAGCCAGAACAGCCCTGTGGAAAATATAGGTCTAGAATCTAGATGAAGGCATTTTGCGCTGGCCCCACAGTGTGGTACAGTCTTGAGTAGTTGAGTGCATTGCAAAAATGTTTTCTTTTCATTTCTTTTCATTATGACATCATTTCATTATGGAGGAAATTCAACTATGGCAGGTCATTAAAAATGTTTTTGGAATTTTAGCAAACAGGCTCCAATTCTTCAACCACTTTCAGCCGGGATCCAGATGAGTTGCAGATGCCATGTCAAACTCAGAACAAATATTTATTCTTACTTTACACAGAAAACACTGAGATAAGGGAAACTCAGATCCAGAAAGAGTTAACTAATTGCTGAATTAGTTACTATGGTAACTAATTGAATCACAGTGTCCTATTTATATATTTATATATATACTAACTAACTATAAACTGTAATAGAGATATGGTAGCAATAATGACAGTAATAATATATGTAGTGGACGTCATGCAGGATCACAGCAGCAGTCACGATCCACAAGAACCTGCTGGACGACAGAGCACAGAAACTCCGGGGAAGTTTGGTTAGTAACATGCATTAATGAGACATGTATGTTTACGGATGGTGATGGTGATACAGAGAGAGAGAGAGTAGAGTTTTCAGTGAAGGGAGATGTGACTACATCTTTAACCAATACCATGCCTTTGACTGTGACCTGAGCCAGCCCTGACTATAAGCTTTATCAAAAAGAAAAGTCTTAAGTCTACTCTTAAAAGTGTTTACCGTGTCTGCCTCCTGAACCCAGATTGGTAGTTTGTTCCACAGAAGAGGAGCTTGATAGCTGAAAGCTCTGGCTCCCAATCTACTTTTGGAGACTATAGGAACCACAAGGAACCCAGCGTCCTGAGAGCGCAGTGTTCTAGAGGGGTAGTAAGGTACTATGAGCTCTTTTAGATATGATGGTGCCTGACCATGAAGAGCTTTGTAAGTAAGGAGGAGAATTTTAAATTCTATTCTAGATTTAATAGGTAGCCAATGCAAGGAAGCCAAAATGGGAGAGATGTGATCTCTAATCTTGGTTCCTGTCTAATGATGATGTTAATAATATAGTAGGTGTCAATCATGAGCAGGCCTAACCACAATTTTAAGGTGTAGCCATTATCCATGGAAACCTGCGAGATGAGGAAGCACAAAAACTCTTTGTTATTACTGGCTTACCTGCTGCCAAAGTGTCCTTTGGCGCACAAGATATTTTAATGAACTTTATTATTTGTTCCTTTGAAAAGCTACCTTACAGCACATCACCTTTTCTGTACCTCCTGGGTTTCCGTCAGCTCTTCACAGTTTTGTTTTTCATGGCTCATGTGTCATGTGGAAAATGCTGCTGCACCTTTTGCTGATTACTTTGGATACTGACCCCTTGAAGCGCAATTTAATTATCACATATAACCTGACATGAACTTGCATGCTCCACATCTAATGTGGGTAGCATTTATTGTATCCTCATAGTCCCACTGTGTTACTGTTATTGCTGTTAATAATGTTGAAAGAAGAAGTGTGTAAGTAAACCTTTCCTCCTGTGAGGAGGAAAACCAAGGGAAAATGCTCGGGGAGGAGGATCCGGCTCTCTACCCCAGAGTTTTTTAACATGGGGGGGTCAAGAAATGTTTCTGGTGGTTGCCAATGTCAAGTCTTTAATGAGATTCAACACAGTGGACAAGAAGTCTACTACAGTTTATATACTCTGTTTTAATACATGATAACAGGCCCAGTTATGTATTATGTATTCCTATCTATTATTGTTCTGTCAGGCCTAAAGCCCTCAGAGACTGTGAAGGTGCTGCTATTTCAGAAATAGCTGAAAGAACCACTGCTCTAACCAGTCGGAGAGTTTGTTACATGCATTTTTAAATGAAGTATTTATTGATAATTTTATGTTGATTTAGACAATATTTTTTTTAATTAAATATATTGTTGGAATATACTTGATTATTAATATTAATATTATTATATAATTTTAGTATAGCTCGTTTTACTGCCTATAAAACCATCACAAAAAAGAAATAATTTGTAATGTAGTCTTTGCAAAGACAGCAATGTATTAATGCCTTTTATTGTACAATTAGTTTTTAATGAATGTACTGTTTTTTCACTGTCTCATTGTGTGGTCGATATTCTTTCTTCCTGTTCTTAAGTTTTTTCCATTTGTGATTTGGGTCATATAAATGAAATTTGACCTGCAACACATACATTCCAAATGATTTAAATGTTGACTATAAACAGAACGTTAACAAAGAAGTTAAGAGGAGGAATCAAATTCAGTACTGGCGCTCATTACCAAGCTCGCTTCAGCCAGCCCTCGTGCTTCACGAACATCGTACAAATGACTGCTGGCATTAATACATGTCCATTTATTTAGTCATCTGCCTGTCTTTGTCCATTTTGACATGGTTGACACGAGTATACATACAACAAATGAATAAAACGTCAGCTTCATCCTAACCCTAACCCCTGGAATATTTAGACTCTTTAAAAATTTATATAAATGATATGTGACACTGTTGGAAGTTGCTCCTTAGAATACATACTGAACACATATGATATTTTCATTATAGTTAGCTTTAGATGATGTTGTGAATTTTATAACAACAACAACAACAACAATAATAATAATAATAATAATAATAATAATAATAATAAGCTCATTATGTGGGATGTGAGATGGCCACATACTGACAGCATGTTGTGTGGGTGAGTGTGTGTGGGAGAGACAGTGACATGTACATATATACATGAACTGTGACTATTAATGTGTAGGCAAACATACTGTCTTCATATATTCATGTGCGCCTGTGTGTGTTTGTGCATGCGTGTGTGTTTGTGTGTGTGAGAATAGGTAAGATCAGTTATAGATGGATACTCTGTTGACAATTCAAAGATGTCAGCTGAGTAAAGTATGCTAATGCTATTCTCTGCTCAGCATCCAAACACACCAATATATTCCACATTGTGTCGAGCGCTGATAATTAGCTGTGTGTGTGTGTGTGTGTGTGCGTGTGTGTGTGTGTGTGTGTGTGTGTGTGTGTGTGTGTTTGCACTTACTTCCCTTCAAACTAAATCGGATGTAGCATGATTACTGTAAATATGGATTGTAATTTTTTATCAGATTTATTAGTACAGCTGCTTCTGCTCTTTATGTTTGTGGATAATAAGGGTTCTCCCTCATGTCAAACACAGAGGTCAGCTGACACTAATAGTAACAGGCAATTGGATATTCTTTCTATATGTCTTGTTCATGCTGGTAATTTCTTCATTCTTTTTTCGATCATGTATATTGACAGCAGTGATTTGGTGATTTGACAAATGAAAATATGTCCAGAGGCCTCAAACAAAAGTGTTTTTTTTTAAATGAATTGGGTTGAGTTTTTATATATATTTTATATAGCCCGTATTAAATCAAGCAAAGTGCTTCACAAAGACAGACATACTGTATTTGTACACATAAATTCATAAAGACACAGGTCTGTGTGTCAGTTTGAGCGAAATTAAAAGAAATAGTATCAACAGGTTTAAACACAATAAAAAAAATCCCAGGAAGAAAATTTAAAAAAAATACTGTCACAATAATCAATTAAATTCAGATTTATTTCTGTAATGCTAAATTATAACAAAAGTTATCTCATGACACTTTTCATACAGAGCAGGTCTAGACCGTGCTGTTTATAATATTATTTACAGAGACCAACATGTCCACCACCATTAGCAAGCACTGAATTACTAATAAAAATCATCCAGTTTATGTCACTTAAAATACAAACTTATAATATAAAATACAAATTTCCTACTGAAAAAACAAACAAACAAACAAAAAAAAAGACCAACACCAGAAATTCACTATGTTATGTATGAAAAATGTTTCGGTGTTAATAACCGGTGTTTTTGTAACTTGGGTGCAAATTCAGGAGGTTCAAATAACCACAGAATCAAATCAGTGAGTAAACACTGACTCTGTTTATCCTCCACTAACATTGAAGTGGGAGATTAATATCTAAATCACATTAAGTCCACAGATTTTCCTGATATGATGTGAATTTGGCTTCATAATGACTTAGTCAAACATGTAGAGGTGGATAATGGCACTGGCACTTCTTCAAAGCCTTAGGGCGCGTACTGTTGTTTTGCTTCTAATTACGTTCCTACTTTCAAATGAGTTCTTTTCTTACGCTGCATTCAGTGTGATGTCCTCCTCCTCCCACTCACTGCCTGCCTATTGTGTCTGTGGAGCGCATAAACAGGCCCCTGCTTCCCCTGCTCTGTGCTCAGGACGGCCTCAGTCGAGTCCTCTCATAAGTGTAGCAGCCAGGTGTGTCACAGTGACAGGTCTGACAGCAGGCTAACCTGCTGCTCATTTTTCTCTCTTCAATAAGAATGGGAGGATAAGGTTCCAAACACCAGGCTGCAAAGTATATAACCAGGCAGTGATGGCATGATGAGCTACATTTTAATTCTAATGTTTTCAGTGCAGGAAAATGTGAATGTGTCAATGAATCGATTATTGTGAATGTGCCGTGTATACAAGGTCTAAAGTGTTGTATGATTTTGTTTTTGCGATAAGCCTGTTTGTATCAAGTCTTTCATGTTTTCATGTTTTTGTATTCACACTTGACTGTGTTTTTTTCAGCAGTCACTCAGTGTGATGCCGCTCAGCTTTTTGTGCTGCTTCTGCAGAGTTAGCTGACAAAGATGTAAACATAGCTATTAGTTGGATAATGGTATTGATTAGTATAACTACTTTACAACTTTTTAGGGAACTTTTTTGAAAAACAAGGCACGGCTTGTGTGCATTTTTCTCTCTTTTTCCTTTTTTAGCTTGTTTGTGTTTGGCTGCCCACTGCACACACAAAAAAGAAGAGAAAGGAAAAAGGACACAGCGAAATGATTCCAGATGAAAATCCGAGCTGTCAGTCAAACCTTATCGGCTGCTCAGCTCTGCTACCTGCAGACTTGCTAGCTTACAGACACGCCGTGCCGAGTCTCACCAAGAAAACTGAAGAAGATTCGCTCAGAGAATCTCTGTGGAGCCTGTCACTAACCACTGTCACATTCTCTCTTTCTTTCTCTTGCTCTTCACTTTTCTTCATCACTTTTCTCTCTCTCTCTCTCTCTCTCTCTCTCTCTCTCTCTCTCTCTCTCTCTCTCTCTCTCTCTCTCTCTCTCTCTCTCGCTGAGGGAACACCAGGTGTGGGCTGAAATTTTGGTGATAATACTTGAAAATGTAGCTAATTGTGTAAGCAGTGAAATCTTTCCAAATGTTAAAAGCGAATAAATTCACAAAAACATAATTCAAAGTATAATAGTTCTAACTATAAAATTATCCACAATGGATTCATAGCAGATATATATATATATATATATATATATATATATATATATATATATATATATATATATGGTTCTTAGAGTAATCAGCATTCATGCATTTCAAGTTGGAGTGCTGAACGTGTCGAATGAATCGACACAATCAGCACTCCGGCTGCTGCCAAAAGAGTTCACTAAATGCTGATTACAGCCTCTCATTGCTGGTTCAAACTTTTTTTTTTTACGTCTGGCGTTACGACAACCAGCAGCTACGGCGGTTAGCTTAAACACAACTAAGTGTAGAAGTGTTAGTGTAATAACTCCAACTGCCAGAAGGAGGAGACGCAAGTTGTGCACTGCACCGTGTGAAATCACAGCCTTGTTAACATCCTGTAATTACTGCGTGACCGATTTACTTGAGGTTTGACAACAAACACAAACAGAGACACAGACTTGTATTAAAGTTAAGGTGAGCTTATTCAATCATCAGATCAGACCTCCAGTTTTGGAGGCGATACATTAGTCATAAAAAAAAGCTGTCAGGACTCTGGACAGCGTCAGGAAGAGAGACGGACAGTAGTGAAGAAAAGTAGAGAGTCGGAGTGAGAGAAAGAAAGAGAGAATGTGACAGTGCTTAGTGACAGGCTCCTCTGAGGGAATCTGCTTTACTTTTCCCGGTGAGCCTCGACACCAGGCCACCTCTATAGCCAAATATAGCAATGAAAAAATAAAAAGCTCACCAATTAGTGGGAAGGCAAGTCTGTTTCTACTTTCATAACTAATCTTTCTCATAATTAATTTGTCACTTAGTGTTAAATTTGCTATGAGAGGTTGTTTTTCTCCATCCAGTGTTTTTCTGTGGGTGATATGAAGGAGAAACCTGGCCCACAAATTGCATGTGATTCTGGCAGAGACATGCTGACTGACAGAATTCTTGACTTTAATGCACGACAGAAGTGATGAGAGAGGCTGCCCAAGTGAACGAGCTGTCAGGTGTTCTCCGAATCCACACACAATTATTACATATAAGAACACATGAGAGCAGCCCATGAGCCATGATACATAAAGCACCCCGCACATGTCCAGATCAGTCATGTTACACACACTACTGACAGCCACACAGACTGGGCCACGTTTAAAGTTGATAATGACAGGCTGTTAGATTTGCACTTGTTGTATTTATTTTCATCATTCACGACAGAATTAAAATGTGATAATAGTAGGTTGCAATCATGAGACCGTCCAAATTCTGTTGCTTCTTGGCTGAGATAAGCTCGCCTGGCTCCTGCATAATTCAAACACTGCGAAGAACTCTGATGCTACTGGAGTTTCATTTTACAACACAAGTGTAAAACTGTTCAAAACACTATATTCAAACTATTTAATATACAATAAATGTACAAAAAGTGCTACACTGACTGTATGAAATGATTTTAGTTGCATTTATATCACACTTTCCAATTAGCCTTTCACACACTCATGATGTCAGAAGCAATTTGAGCTTCTGTGTCTTCCCCAAAACACTCGGACAAGTGTATTTCTTGTTCATTAGTAGATAAATGAAAAAGCTCTGTTGAAACTAGAATTTTTGGACTTTATTTCACAAGATCTCTTCCCTGAATTCAATTAATCTCAATTTTATTCATATTGGTCCATTTTATCTCATGACCTTTCCATATTGAGTAGGTCTACATCATACTCCAGGTGTGTCCAAACTTATTTTAAAGCGGGCCAGAATTAACATTATGAAGATGCTCTGGGGCCAGTACTAACATTTTAAAGATGAAACGATAAATAATAAAAGTTACATACAAATGCACTATTCTGTAACAATTTGTTACAATTTGTTTTCAGTGTCACAATTAACTTTTTTTTTTATGGCAATGCTACCAAATCTAAGCCAGTCAGGCATGAACAAATCTAAAACCAGTTCTTCCTTTCTTTCACATCTGGAGTCAGATAACATGAATCAATTGTATTGAACATGTTAAACTTGCATCATTATCATTTTTAACACGGCTTATTATAAGTAATGCAAAGTCTGTTAACCCTTAATTTAAAACGTATCACTCTTGTGCTTCTCTTTTACAAAATCATTCAGAAGACACAGTGTCTGACAATCCAGCCCATAAATAATGTATTATAAAAATGAATCTTTAGGCCGTATGAAATCTGAGCGCGGGCCATGATTGGCCCCCAGGCTGGACTTTGGACATACCTGCCATACTCTCTATACACCTGAATGGTGAGGGTGAATACTCAGATAGACAGATTTCAAAATTTGCCAGGAACTACAGTCTCAGACATTCCTCATTCAGCAAGTATTAAGTATACAGAGCTAAAGCATACAGGCGTTAAAGCAGCCAATGACACTCCACCACGACATTTGTGTAGTGAAACAGAGGAGACAGGTGAAGTCAAGATAACGTTACTTATTATGACTTCTTAGGTTACTCTAAGTGTAATAATAGAGAGTATATGATGATGAACATGAAGGCTGACTGTTGTAGTGTGATTACAAAGGTTAGCCTAAGGTGTCTGCTGCTCAGTGTGTTTATCTGTCAGAGTCTTGAGTGAAGCAGCCACACAGTCCGATGAAATGTGAAGAAGAACGAGATGATTGATAAAATATGAGCCAAGAAGAGTAAATAAACAGAAGTATAGGAGTTTACATTTAGAGTTAGAGTTCAATAAATGGTTTTAGTTTGTTGGTCAGCTGGTTTGTTTTACTATGTGATCAGAGCTTCTTTTTAATATTTAACACTATTATTTATTATTTGTTAAGTTATAGTCTCACTTCATTTATTGGATATTGCAAATGAAATTTGGCAAATTTCTTTTGATAATTTGCTTTCAGACATTTAGTCTAATCACTTTATTATAATATTTATAATATAATTGTTGTCTGCACAAAAACCTCAAATATTTATTTATTTGTGTTTTATAATTCATCATGATAATTAAACTTTTGAATTTCCTCCTTCTGTCACCAATAGTAGCAAATCTCATAAACTGACACCTATTTCTGGTGCACATTTATGTAACTTTACAGTATGTTACTGTAACCGCATTTTTGTATGCATGTCCAAAGACCAGCAAATTATGCTATGTATTTCTCAGACTTGTGCTTTAAGTCACTTTATTTACATTCATTTCTATTATTCATCTACATTACATTCACATCCAAATCACTGTATAAAGGCTAGTTACATTTGCTCAAAGTGGATGTGGTGGAGATCCTGCACGTCAAACATCACAAGATGTCTTTGAATATAATCCTGACTTCTTAATGTTGAGTCAGTGTTTTTACAGTCACACTGTTGGACTCCACATATTACTGCTACATGTTCAGATCTTCATCAGATTCTGAGTCAGTAGAAACTTTACACATGCTGATGAGTTTTTAATTGGCATTGTCCATAGGCTGCAGGATTTACATCATTTACTTCACCGTCCTTTATTTAACCAAACATGTGGAGATTCAGCTGTGATTTTTAGGATGGATGTGGCTAGCAGGCAGCATGAAACAACATTGTTCCAATAATAAATACTTGAAGGACTCATTGAGAAAATATTCAGTTATACAGACAAATTCGAAGGCAAGATGCATAAACAGTGATGACCAACACATAGGACAGACAGAACAATTTTTATCTCTGGCAAAGTCCTGGATAGTTTTAAATCTTTGTTGTCTCCATCTTAACTGACATTCAATGAACATCATTAGCTCTGATTTTGGCTTGTAAACAGGTTCAGAGGAGAGGTGAGAATATCTGCACACAAACACTGACTACAACTATTTTGGAAATCCCTTATGGCAGAAAAGAGGCCGGATGATTTCTAATTTATTTTAATTGATTTGTGAGACATTAGGAACCTCTAATAATTCAAGTCCACCAACACTTTGCTGCAGGGAGTGGAATTCATGAGGAGGGGGAGCTGTGTATCTATAGAACACAGGAAGCTGATGTTCTGTCACCGGTTCCCCAAGAGGAGCTGCATTCTCAAACAGTACTGTGTCACTGTGCAGTGTGGAGGGGGCGAGTGAGAAAGAAGGACCCGATCTGGCCACTGTTGCCCTGACTGAACTCCAGCAATAAGCTGCAGTGCAGCTCACAGCTGTTTAAGCAGCTGGATTTTCCAACTTCCCAACTGAACTTAACTTAAGCCAAAGTATGCTATCAACTTCCACTGAGAGGAGATGCTCCCACAAAGGGATGACTATTTAGCATAGAGTGACACGGGGTGAGGGGTGGGGGTGTGTAGGGTAGAAGGGATCGAGGTGACAATTTGACTGGGTGGGACGGGAGAAAGGGCTAATGTAACTGTAGGGAGGGACAGTGTGGCAGGAGAGTTGGCCTATACCGAACTTGACACGCAATTAGAACATACATGGCATATATATATATATATACACACTAATGGAGTGCATGCAAGTTTGTGTGTGTGTGTGTGGAGGTAAGAGGAAAAGAGGGATTGAGAAGGAGAGAGCATCCACTGAACACACATTACGTGGGGTGGGAGATGGTCTGGCCTTTTATACGTCCTCTGTGTGTGTGTGTGTGTGTGTGTGTGTGTGTGTGTCTCTCTCTTTCTCAATCATACACACTCACACACACACACACACACACACACACACACACACACACACACACACACACACACACACACACACACACACACACCTGTCATGGCTAATGCAGGTGTAGGGGGCACGGAACAAGTTGTCAGCACTGTCATCAGGCAATGAACTGCGGGAACCAGAAAGTGACAGGAGATGTGTGTTTGCACGTGTGTGTATATGCACATGTGTGTGTGTGTGTGTGTGTGTGTGTTGGAAGAAAGAGAGAGAGAGCTGGAGAGGTCAAGTAATGGAGGTATGTGGCATAGAAAAATAGTTCCACCTATTCACTCCAGCTGTGTTTCTCTTCCGAGCTTTCCGACTGTCCCTCTGTCAAATAATCTGCTGTTCAAATATCAAACAGACAGGCTAGAGGAGGAGGACATGAGGCACATTGACTCAGAGTTGTTTGTCCTGCTCTCTCACACAAATAAACAAAAGAATCCTGCAAAACATTTTAATCACATCAGGCCTTTTTGCCAGATATCAGGCTGAGGGTGGCGCAGTTTAAGAACAGTTTAAAAACTGTGTCTCAATTTATGCATTGTGAGTATCCAGGTGGTGCTTAGAATGGTCAGAAAGCTGAGTGCTGTACACTAAACGCTAAACCCTTCTGACTTTCAGTGGTCGTCATTTGGCTATTTATGAAAATGGCAGCTGAGGAAGCTGCCGGAGCTGAAGAGGTTGCAAAATATAAAAATGTTATATATATACAGTATATATAAAAAAGTTGTATGTATGTGTTATATTTATATTTTACAAGTCAAATGTTGGCACTAATACTCTGCCTGGTTGCAATTTGACAAAGGAGAAGAAGTGGTAAAATGTTGCCATCATCATTTTCTGTGTGTGCGGGAAACAGCCGTACACAAAGTACATGATGTACACAGTGTACTAAATACAAGTTTAATCATGGAAGTATCCGACTTAGACACAGCCCAGTACCATGGCACGTTGACAATAGGCAATTTAAACCTTGTGCCTCCATTACCCACAATGCAAATGTATTGCTGACAGTTCGATTAGATGTTATTGTTCGAGTGTGTTATTGTAGTATTAGGGATGCAGTCTGGTTACCTGATGTGTTCCTAACTCCATGTATAATATAGTGTGGGTGTGGTGGCCTCTTAATGGAAATGTTTACTTGAAATTGACATTTCTTCATAAAAGTCAGGAAAGATTTTTTATTAAGGTGAGAAAAAAATCAGATTTTTAACCCTTGAAACAGCTCATTCTATAGAGCATTTTAGTGAAACTCTGCTCCAAACATTGCATCAGTATCACTTATGATGTGAATGATGAAAAATTGATGGTTCTGGAAATGATCTAGGAATGTTGTAGTTTACCTGACAAAGTGTCAAACCTGCATTTGTTATTGCTCAAAAGTTTGGCCTGAAGTTTTCCAGAGATGTGAGTAGCTCCAGCACCACAGTGCCAGACGGCAGAGGGGTTCTGTCTAGACTGTCCAATCAATAACATAATAAGTGGCTGCCTCTTGCTTTTTTTGACATTCTGTAAATGGAGAGCTAATGTTGCTCCATCATCTCTGTGTGGTTGCACATTTAAGTATTACTGTCCTGAAAACTTCAAGACAACAAAATGAATTTATCCATTTAAACAACTATCACATTATTATTTTCTCACATGTATTACAATTATTGTTGTTTGTTGTTGTCTGTATTAATCACTGTGTTTACTATTTGTAAAAAAAAAAAACTCTTTAAAATGAACACAAATATTTTAAATGATACTACAAATGGAACTACAGTTTATTAATTATAAAATTAGTAAGTATTTGATACTGATATCAAAAATGTGACATACATTGTTTTTGTAATCGTCAAATCAAAAGATCAATGGAAAAACATAATTTCCATATTGTTAATTGTTTTTATATTTTAATTTAATTTCAGTGGAATAAAGTACCTGTACACATTTAATCTCTTTTTATTACCTTTTTTGTTGTTTATTTATTTATTTGTATTGGTGGTTTTAATAATTGTCATTATTTTTTTATTTTTTTTATTTTTAAAAAAGCTTCTTTTTTCTTTTTTTACATACAGTTGACTCAGTATAGTGTAATTCACTGAATGCAGGAAACATTTACTGTGCGTTACACAGATTAGAAATACCTTTCAGTAATCCAACAACAGTTTTGAAGAATAAAAGGAAACATGAAAAAGCCTTGACGCGGTCTAATGTCGTTTATTTGAGAGGGATAATCCTGTTATATGTGTCGTGCCTTTTAAAACATGCAGGAGCACACATACATGGAGCTGAGTGACAGGCCGGAGTGAGGTGCAGAGGCAGCAACCTCATTTCATGTAAGTTTAATGATTATTCTCTGAACTCCGGACAGGAACACACACACACACACACACACACACACACACACACACACACACACACACACACACACACACACACACACACACAAACACAGTGTGACACACAGTCATTAAGACTCAGTGGCTGACAGCAAACAGGGATCCAAACTGTAAAAACAAACTTGTGTGACAAAGTGAAAACGCCCTCGGCCATGCAGTAATGTAAGCAATGAAACTTCGATGTTTGTAAAAAGTGCAGACTCTTTCATAGATCTTTCGAATTTCATTACAGTTTTTTCTGATAGCTAAGACGCAATTTTTGAAACTTTTGGCTTTTTTTGCAAAACTCTACACACAAATCGCAAAACCTTTCACCCAAATAGCAAAACACAGTAGATCACTTGCAAAAGCATGTTTTTGTACTGTTGCATAAGCACTTTTTGCTAAACTGTTCACACTCTTTTAAAAATAGTTATTTTTGTATCCGACGGTGCACACAACTCATAATATCAGTAAGCACACAAAGCAGCCACTGCACACTGACAGTAACAATGAAAAACTCATTTGGCTTTTGCTTATCCTGTGTGCAGGGCATATCGGTTTTCAGTACCTTTTACAGTAACACACAGGGGTCAAAGTGAATGGATATTTATTTACACACATCCAAATACGTAAACATAAAGTGTGTTTTTCAGGTCAAGGCACAAAAAAAAAAAAAACATAAAATGACAATCATTGAGGGAAAAAAATCAGTCTTGTCTTCTTACTGGGTCTGGCCACAAAATCTCGTCCACATCACATGCAATGTCTTCCATTGCTAGGCACCGGGGAAAATATCTCCTGGAGTGTCGTATCCAGGCCTGACATGACACCTGGTCAATGTATCCGCATGCCTCCTCCATTGCCTGTAGAAGGGCTATGCGCTGATGGGGGTGACGGTCATAAACCTTCCAGCGCCAAGCAGAGAAAAACTCTTCAATGGGATTTAGGAATGGAGAGTAAAGGGGGAGGTAGACCACAATGTCTCCTTCCATTGTTCTCCACACAAAAAGCTTACCTGTGGCTTATTTATAGTGCTCAGGCTGATTGCAAAGTGAAGTAATTATAAATAATAGTTTTCACATGTGAAAGTGTGGCCTGACAGTTGGCAGAATTGTGTAAAAAATAGCCATAAATATGTATAGTTTTGATAGGAGTGTGTAGATCATCTGGAAATTGAGTGTAAAGCAGTGGAGCTGTGTTTACAGTTTTGCAAAAGGAGTCCTGTGCAGTGAATTGTATTTACACATATACAAAGTGTGTGTTACGAAATTGCAAACTAAGTGCAAAGCAATGTTTGTGCTTTCAGTTTTGCAAACACGGTGAAGGGTTTTGTGATACATATTAATAGTTTTAGAAATGGTGCTATAAGAATCCATGTAAGTGTTTAAGCCATCAGAAAAAACTGTAATATAAAATTTCCTCCTGTGTGAAAGCGGAAGAATCAAGCATTTTAACATCATTTGGAGACTTCTTAATGTGTAATGGTATTAAATGTATGCTACATTTATTAGCACGAGTATGTTTGTGAGGGTTTCAGGCATTGAATTAAAAAATATTTTCAACTGAGGTGTATGAAGGTGAAGATGAAAGTTACAGCTGTAAGGTAAATTAGTGATTTACCTTTGGTGAATTTGGCTTTAATCACATTCTGCTTGTTTAGCTGCAGTAATTTGTGTGTGTGTGTTTATTTTACTTTGGCAGCTCTTTTTTTATTTATTAATTTTTAATTGAGGTATTAAAGCCAATTTTACAGCAGTTTGACATGAAGTGAACCAGTAAAATTTAAACACTAATTGATTTGAAAAACTCTCTGTAAATGAAAAATACAGAATCACTATCTGCAGCTGCAATGTTCTTTGAATAGATTCCAAGGCCAAAATGTGTCAGAGATGAAATCTGTCTAATCAGTCAGTCAAAACCTAACCAACTTCATAATGTCGAACTTCTGGATTTGAGCATGCAGGGCTCTGATGATTCAGGGAACTTGTTTTTGTGAAGATTATTGTTAATATTATGATTATGTTAATGCATGTTTTCAGGCCTTTGGAAGGCTTGAAAACAGATCAGAACTGGTCAAGACTCCTAAGTACTGCTAAGTTCTGGGCTTGGACATGGTCACTGGTCTCTATAGTTACCTCAATCCCCCTAGATTTGGGAATATGTTGAAAATGATTAGGATCATTGCTGTCATCATGAAGAACATGTCTCAATTTTGTTTGCCCAACACAAAGTCAGCCATTCTGGATTTGTTCTAGAAACACCTCTGATCGGCAATGGGAAGTTAGCTTGTGTGACAATCATAATTTTACTTATATTTTAGTTTTCTTGATGTGGTCAGCACTTCATATACTAGACCATAACATATAGTCAGCATTCTGTATCACTATGTGTGTTCGAAATGCTTGAAATTATCTAAGCCGTGTCAACCGACCTGAGCAGTGTAGTATATCACCATATATGGACCTCAAGCAATATAATTTACAGAGTGTGCCTCTGTCAAATGCACATCTAGAGGCAAAAAACTGACGAGACTCACCAGCAACAGAAGGATCTGTGCGTGGCCATGACCGGATGTAAATTGAGTCTCCGCCACCAAAGTCTCAAAAGTTAACCTGACAGTGAGCGGAAACTGTGAAAGTGAGTAAGTTTAAGGGGGGGCTTCCTGAGGTGCAGTTTCTTGCGTAGAGGGAGAAGAGCAGCATAGGCTTAATGAGGAAGTGGGAACAGGTGTACAGGAGGACAGGTGACGTGAATGGTGGGAACACAGATATTAAATGTGGCACCAGGATAAGGCTGATAATGGGACCCTGAATGCAAAGCCTGTAGGACTTCCACCTTATCTCTCAACTCCATAATATTAGGTGGTTGCAGCTTTAAATAGGAGACTGTGGCCATTTCCTTTGTCTTAATCAAATTAAATAAAATCAAATCAATTTTATTTGTATAGCCCAAAGTCACAAAGTACATTTTCCCCTGAGGGCTTTACAATCTGTACAGGGAGTGACACCCTCTGTCCTTAGACCCTTGTTTCCAGTGAGGAAAAACTTGCCCACAAAAAACCTTTAACAGGGAAAAAATGTGGAAGAAACCTCAGGAAGAGCCACAGAGGAGGGATCCCTCTCCCAGGATGGACAGACGTGCAATGGATGTCATGTGTACAAGACAAATCAATCACAAATCATGATCCTTTCTAAATAATTGAAATAATTGTCGGCACACACTGTCACGGTGATATTAGACACGCATGCTGACTGCTAGTTAAACAGGTGTTAGGTGGATATAAACAGTGTGGGGTGAGGGTTAGTAACTGTGGCTCACCATTGCTTCATTTAGTTATCAAACAGTGTTAAAGGTAAAGCAAGTCTGAAGCACAGTCCCTCCTGCTGACGGTGTGTGTGTGTACAGTGGGGCAGGCTGACATGAAGTTAATATGTATACAATCACACTTACAGGTTTGATTTAGTGACACTTTGTTATTACACTCCATTTTGACAGCAACTCATTTTAAAGAGAGTAAAGAATGGATTCACTCTATGTGTAATTAACTCCACTCTTGCTCAAAATTCACTAACAATTTTACTTTTACATCAACTCAGCTCGTTGTGAACGTTTCAAACAGCACTGCAGTATGTGTTGGGACCATGTGACTCTACGCATGAATTTCGGTCATTGTGTGAACTGAATGGACTTTTGTTGTGAAATACGATAGGTCACTGGTCACTTCCTGTTACAGTAACCCAACAACCCTGACCGGGTCAACTAAACCCAGGTCGCCCCAAACCAGTGAGTGCAGCACACAGAGTCTGCCAGCTGATTGCAACGAGCAACGACAAGCTAACGGCCAGCATCTGTGATCTGTGCCATCATATTTGATGAGATCAGTACAGGTCCAGTGCCATGGTAGATGAACCACCGTTCAGCTGCTGTGTTACTGTGTGATAAATACAGTCACTGTGCTTAGGTGTGCTCGTTCAAATCTCACGCTTCACATCATCCTTTGTCTCTGTTCAGAGGTGTTTCATGCGCATGCACGTACACACACTTTATTCTCTGATGTAGATGTGGTCATATTGTTTATCCATGCTTTTTTTTTTCTTAATACATGTTTGTGTACACACATGCTGCTCTCTCTCATGTTGTACAGAGTGAATGCTCTTCTGTTGCTCATTTTAATTGTAATTATTCATTTAATTATTCATCACAATTCCATATTAACAGTTTAGTGTATTTCATTGATTGAAATCGATCAATTATTCGGCTATGATTTCCCTTCTTTAAAGGTGGTGCCCTGAGGTTCCTTTTTAAGCATTTGGAATTCACAACTTATGCAACCACTCCAACGCCTTTTTAATCTGTTTTTGTTAAAACCAGTAGTTCTGTAGTTGTCAGTATAAATTCTCCCATTTTTTACATTTCTAACAATAAAGTCTTAATCATAAAAATCGTAAACCTGGATCAGAAAATTAAATCTTTTGGAAAATCAACATTTTATGAGATTATCTAATGTTGATTCTTTTTCAGTCACATTTCTGTTAATGTGGTAAAGAGCATATTATTAGTTTTCCTGAAAATATTATTTTAGTTTTTTCTTTTTCCCAGAAAATTGATTCATGCAGTCAAAGAAAAAATGTCTGATAACAGAAGAAACTCCTGAAGCGCACACACCATTAAAGAACAGATGATCATAAATATTAGGCTCTCTAAACACTATCCCTCCATGTGGAGAAATGGATTCTTTGTGAAGTCAGCCATTATTCTCCAACAGTGCCAGAGCAGTTATTGTGCATCATTACCCATGGCCATAACACCACATAATGACAGCATTTCACTATTCACTACTGATGTTAGGCATCAGATGACATACATGCAGACGCTATATTTTCCACCCTGCTTAACAAAAGCAATGAAAATAGGAACCTAAATAAAAATTAGAAAAAAAAGAAAAGAAATAGCAGAGATACAGTATGTTCCTCCAAGTATTAAAGAAATAACTGTCAATCGTAATTCATAAAGCAGCACAGATATTGGACATTTACAGTGATATTTTCAATGTATTTGTATATGTGAAGACATATACATAGTTAGCAATAAACGTGACATAACAAGAGATTTAAGTATGTAAAGATTTATGAGAAGTAAAATGGAACTGAATTGAAAAAGACATTTCTAAAAACCCAGAAGAAATGGGTGTTGTGTTCAGGCTTGTGCTGACTAACAACACTAACGCTGTAATCACACCAAATCAGGCGTTGTGCAGATTAATGCAGGGTTGTGCAGCAGCGTGCAACCGCTGTGAAACAATCAGAAAATAACATTATTTCCCAATTTTTTTATTTATTTTTTGCTGGAGATCTGCTTTTAAATGTTAAATCTGAGCAAACGTCTTTTTTTTTGTGGCAGACACGGAGGTTCCAAAGATATTCAGTCGTTGAGAACAAAACGAAAACGGATACATCTGTCCTGTGCTGATCCCTTTGAAGTGCCAACACGCCTTCCTACATCTAACCATCACTGGATTACATCTGAAGAACAGAAGACAGAAAAAGAAAGCGTGTGGACATCTCTCTGGTATTGCTGCAGTCTGCAGCTATAAAGCCAAACTGTGTCTGAGCTTTGGGTGCATAAATATAGATTTTACTTAACTTAAGCTTTACTGAAATTTCATTAGAAAAAGGGCATTTTTGTCTTTGTTGAGCTGGGACTCAACAGTGTTAGACAAAGCAGGTGTGCAGTTTGCACGGTATTTAATCACCATCAGGGATTAAGAACATTCGGCCTCAGTCCAAGTCTCACCAGGATTACTGGCTTAGAGGAAATTCAGTGGACCAGTCCTCCTCTTCCTCTCAATGTGTTACATATCTGTTGTAAGTTATATGGTATAAATGAACACTGGATGGGATGTAGAGCTGCTGTTTGTCAGTGCTTCTGCATGTCTAATAAATCCTAACCAATGCTGAGCCATAACATAAGTCTATCAAACAGCAAATGCAGCTGGGCAGTTACAGATGACCAATATGCTGATACACAGCCATATATACTTACTGATCTCCAGAGAATTGATCATGCAGTTTGACAAACTGTTGCACTGCAATACATTTTTACATACTGCACAGTCGTGTCAAAACCATCACCATAGAATAGTGATACTCGATATATATCGATATTTTTTCCGTGGTCGGATAATTTCATACGTCTATTATTAATGGCCCGTCTGTAAATCGCACTCCCATCACTCATCAGTGGTCCAGTGTTGACAACTTAGCCACCTTTGTCACTATATTTAGTGACTTTTCAGACCCTAGCAATTTGTATTTTCCCAAAAAGCGACTAGCGACAAATCTAGTGACTTTTTCTGGAGTTATTGGAGACTCTGACGTGACGACGTCAACGAGCAGCGGGAGACCTGGACAGAGGGAGAGGAGAAGTAAAAGCAAACTGGCTGCTCAAGGGAAGAAATGTATAGTCACTTTAACGCAAATTTTTCTATCACCAAGGTCATTCAGCTCAGCTCTTTTGCATACATAACACAAAAGCACACACATTCAAATGCAAGTGTTCAAGTTCAGTAAGCACAAATACACGCATGTCTAAAGAAGACATGCATACATATGCATGGCTACAAACTGTACAACTTTCCCTCAAACAATTATAAACAACATAGTTATAAGTTGGAGCCAAGTATGTGTTACCGTGAAGCTTTGCCAATTTGTCAAAAGTTCCCCCTTTAATAATAAAAACATTTTAAAAAGAGTGTGCACTTTAACTATTTACAGTTTAGTCATTTGGCTGACATTCTTACCTCGTCTACTGCCCGAGTTTAGCAGTGGAGCAAGTCAGCACTTTTTTACTTTTCTATAAGCAGGGCACAGCTGCCAAAGAAAAGAGAAAAAAAACAACAGAAAATGCAAATACAGGAGATGATTTGGAGATTCTGCGATATGTAAAACATCCCAGTAAATAAATAATAATATGGTAAATATTGTGGTGAATACCCAGTTGAGGCAGATCCAAGCACAAGCACATCATTAACTCATCCAACCTGTATGTTGTTGTGTCGAGGAGGGAAAGTGAAAGACAGAGGGATGGAGTACAGACAGGCATAGGGTAGGAAAGAGGAAAAACAGAAGAGGCTGATAAATAGGGGGATGCAAAGACAGATAAGGTGCAGAGAGAAATAAAGGGTAAAACAAAAGAGAGAAAAAGAGTCAGTTAAACAAAGTAGAGAGGAGAGAGAAAGTAAATGAAAACATGAGAGGGATGGAGGGAGCACGAGAGAAAGAGAAAGTAGAATATCCAGAAGGCAGACAAGCGAAAACTCCTTCTGAATGGAAAGAGTTGGCACTTTACACCTCTACGGTGCTATCTTGCTATTGAAAATAGCTTATTTCCGAGGAGGAAAAGAGCTACTGAAGACCATACACACATGCTCACACACAGGTCTCATTTGGAGGCAAAGTGCACTTCTTTTTATTTCCACTCACAATCTTGCAAGGAAATCTCTGTTCTTCACACTCTTCTCACCTTCCAATGCATACCAATTCAAGCTATTTACATAGTCAGTATACCTGTGTGTGCGTGTGTGTGTGCGTGTGTGTGAGTGTGTGTGTGTGTGTGTGTGTGTGTGTGTGTGTGTGTGTGTGTGTGTGTGTGTGTTGAGGGAACTGGTTCCATGGCCACAGAAACAGCATTTAGGTTGATACATCTGCATGTCACGCTACTCTGTAAGAGTAAAATACACACACACACACACACCTCACCGTTCCCTATCTGAAGGCAGAAATGTATAGGGTTCTAGTCTTTCATTTTACTTTCGTTGTGCATCTACAGACTCTTGTGACCTGCTGCTGAGCCATGCTATCACAACCCAGCACAGGCTACTCCAAAGTCTGAATATAAAGTACATATAGGTTAAGGTGAACTGCCTCAATATGTGGTCATGTAGAGGACTATTCTATTTAATTTATAATTCAATTTTATTTGTATAGCCCAAAGTCACGTACATTTGCCTCAGAGGGCTTTACAATCTGTACAGGGAGTGACACCCTCTGTCCTTAGACCCTCGGTTCCAGTGAGGAAAAACTTGCCCACAAAAAACCTTTAACAGGGAAAAAATGTGGAAGAAACCTCAGGAAGAGCCACAGAGGAGGGATCCCTCTCCCAGGACGGACAGACGTGCAATGGATGTCACGTGTACAGGACAAATCAACACAAACATACTGTACAATTACAATGATTGACAAAATGACAATGAATCACAATTAATGATAAAGTGACCACAGTAGCAGATATGGTAGTAATATATGTAGTGGACGTCGTGCAGGATCACAGCAGCAGCCACGATTCACGAGAACCTGCTGGACAACAGAGCACAGAAACTCCGGGGAAGTTAGGGTTAGTAACATGAGGGGTGGTCAGTAGTGCAGTGGTTAACGCGGCCGACCCGTATGCAAGAGGCCATAAGTCCTCGCTGCAGCCAGCGCCGGCTCAAGTCCCCCAGCAGGCGGCTTTTGCTGCGTGTCACTCCCCTCTCTCTCTGCACCTTTCCTGTCTCTTTGGCTGTCCTATCAATAAAAAGGCATAAAGGCCAAAAAAATACAATCAAAAATAAAGCATGCATTAATGAGACATGTATGTCCACAGATGGTAAGAGGGAGGGAAAGAGAAGGAGAGAGAGAGAGAGAGAGAGAGAGAGAGAGAGAGAGAGAGAGAGAGAGAGAGAGGAGAGTCCCCCGGCAGTCTAATCCTCTGGCAGCAAAACTAAAGGATGACCTGAGCCAGCCCTAACTTGAGCTTTATTAAGAGAGACTAGAGAAGATCATTTCTAAAAGCTTTACCATCCAACAAATAAGAGAGTTCCATAACTCCAGAAGCATCCCACTCTTCTCTACAGTGACATTGCCATAGGATGGAGGCCAGTGTATTTGGAGATTGAAGTTCAGTTTAGTTAAATTTGGCAAGAAAAGCCAAAAACTGCTGCAGTAGCTTGCTGACAACCTCAGGAGGGGTTAATCTGTACAATGTCATACTGCATTTGGTGTGGAAGCATCTCTTATTTTGCCGAATTACGTTCCACAGATCGAGCTTCTTCTTCTAAGCATGATTCATCCACAAAACGTGGTTGTGAAGAGACAGAACACAGGTGGCTATGGAAAAGGAGTTCAGGAAGGATTGACCTTGAGGGATGATACAGATAGCATAGCTGGTGTGGCCTAGCAGTGGGAGAAGTTGGTGTTTGGTCTGTGAACCGCTGATCATCTGATTAGTGGACGACCCGCTATACCTCCGAGCCACAGCTGGCGGCCAGGTGATGGTCTGCTTAGATAGGTCAGAAGTGAAGCAACAGTTAAGGAGTTGGCAGGTTGAATTTGGCTGGAAACAACATATTATTGAGTTTTATTCAGTTTTGGTGAAGATTGCATTTTGACCAGCGACTCTTTTTTTCTGGCAGTGTTTCTACACCACTACTCAAAGATAGAGACATCCTTCCTGAGTTGGTTCGAGTTGATTGGGTTTAGGCATGAGGACTAAGATTGGTCAAGGAGAGGGCAAAAATGTCAGCCAATCACAGGCTTCACTGAATAGAGCGGCAGTGACAGAGACAGAAAGAAAAATATAAAGGAGTGAGGAGACTAGAGACAGAAACATATAAAGGAGTGTGGAGACAAGAGACAGAAAAATATAAAGGAGTGAGGAGACAAGAGACAGAAACATATAAAGGAGTGAGGAGACAAGAGACAGAAACATATAAAGGAGTGAGGAGACAGGAGAGAGAAAAATATAAAGGAGTGAGAAGACAAGAGACAGAAACATATAAAGGAGTGAGGAGACAAGAGACAGAAACATATAAAGGAGAGAGGAGTTAAGAGACAGAAACATAGAAAGGAGTGAGGAGACAAGAGACAGAAACATATAAAGGAGAGAGGAGTTAAGAGAGAGAAAAGAGTGTCAGTCAGTGTGCCATGGCATGTGCTAAACAGCGGAAGGCTGACACCGAAAAAAACGATTTTTAACCCAGAAGATTGCAGCCAAGTCAGTCAATAACTTGTTACTATTATTATTATTATTATTATTATGAAAGTATTTTTTATTTATAATTCTGAGCTTAATGTCAAATTGACTTTGCTTTGACTCTGACTTCGACTTCAGAGTGTCACTGAAAATAAATATGGTCGCCATGACAAATTATAGCTTTCTTTGTTTGATTTGAGTCATTGACCTCACACAGTGCAGATGTTGATACAATGACAATGCTGCTTCAATGTATAGCAAATAACTGTAATGTATAACTAAATTCTATTGCAACGTAAACATGATGATGCTGCAGACCTGAACAACTAGCTAACAAGGAGGGATAGTAGATAAATCATGATCAGGTGCTTTTAACCTATGAAGATAAACATTTAGTTGCTGTGTTCCTTTAGTCATTGAGCCTATGCTGTGCATTTGTTCATGATGGAACCATCTCTTTGAGCATCTGTGACTACTACAGTATATATGATTTGCACTTGTATTTTCTATAGGACTCCAACATCTCTTTTTCTCTATCGCAGTCTCATCACAATTCAACTTGCTGAAAGCCTATGGAACAATTTCCTTGTGCTATATGGACCATTTTTGTAAATAGTGTTTTTTGCTTATAGTCCCTCCACCTTGTGCATATTCCCTTTTAGGTACAAATTTGCTGAATGTGTCGGTAAGTGGTGCGTTGAATTGTCTATTCCAGTTCCGCCCAGGCGGTCTCTGCAGAGTGCTTGTTTTACATCTCATCCAGTGTGCTTTTACAGATCATTGTTTGCCAATGAAATGAACCCCCTCCTGTGTGGTTGTCATTTGTGCTGTGAAAAGCTCTCATTTGGTGCCCAGCAAGAGAAGAAAGACAGACAATCAGTGGATAGGAAAAGAGAGTGAGCAAAAGAAAGGTGAAACAGAGAAAGAAAAAAGATGCCACTTAAATACCAATAGAGGCACTGACAATGGAAGGAGAAGAAGAAGAGGAATTTGCAATTGCGTCATCCTCAAAGTGGAAAAGTATTGACAGAAGAAAAATAGGAACAGGAGAGGTATGGAATTCAGATGAAGATGAGAAGAAAGGGAAATTTTGAAAGGACAGAGGACAGGAGATAGAGGGAAAGAAGAAGGAGAGAAAAAACTTCCCAAATGTGCTACACTGTTCTAATGTGCATGTCCTGGTACAGCCCCCAAACTACTTTGATATTGCAACTACAAACAGTACAATTCTTTCAAAGTTCAGTTAGTTTGTGACACATTTTGGTGTCACCGGTGGTTTCTAAAGGCCAGTTCTCGCTAAAGATTCACAAGAAGACAAAAGAGTTTTTGAACAAAGCAGGAAAAAGAAAAAGTTGCAGCTCTATAATGTGCCGTCTCAGTTCCACTCAAGCCACGTGATCAGCTTGTAAAATCACCAGTGTCTGAGGCTAGTCCCATAATGAAGTCAGCTGATTAAGTCAGCTGCAAACCATCAGTTTGTCACAATAGCAATAGCAGAGTCTTGGAAAAAATAGCAGAGTCTTGGAAACAGGAATTAAAGTAATTATAAATAGTTACAAGTTATGTCTTGTCCTTTCATGAGTCTTTGGTCTGAACTGAGCTTAATGGACAACTCTTGCTGGAGTAGAGTAACGGAGAGCCAGTGTTGGGCACATTACTTTGAAAAAGTAATTAGTTACAGTTACTAGTTACTTACCCAAAAAAGTAACTGAGTTAGTAACTGAGTTACTACACTATAAAAGTAACTAGTTACCCAGGAAAGTAACTAATGCGTTACTTTTTTAAGTAAAAAAATGCCAAATAATTTGGAGTAAAGCAAACAACAGATACCCATACAGGTTTTAATGTATTGCACCTCAACGCAATTACAACTGAACTTTAAGCATTTTCTTTACTTACAAATGTAAGCAGTTAAACAATATGACATGTTTTACACTTGACATGCTGCAAATTAAAACAAACTTTCAATGGCAGCATGTTTTCAACCACATACCCCCCTATAATTTTATTGAGTTCTTGCTGTGTGGTAAGTTTTGGGGTAGAAGTTGAAGCAGAAAAATCCAGCCTTCCTTGTTAGCTAGCTTGCCTTTATCGTGGGGCATGCCGGTGGCCACTAGCTTAACAGACGCGTGTGCAGTCGAGAGATGCTTCATTAAATTCGAGTTGCTTACATTTGACGTGGACAAAGTCTTTGGTCTTAGACACAGTGTGCATGTAACATGTACATTTTTACCTTTTACCTCGACGAGGTTAAAATACTGCCTATACTTCCACCGTGAAAACGCTGTCTTAGACTCAGCCTCGGGACTCGCCATCTCATCTGACATGCTGTGTGTGTGTGTGTGTGTGTGTGTGCGTGTGTGTGTGTGTGCGCGCGCTACGACCGTGTGTTGGTTTGTGTGTATACCCGCCCACCGGGTGTCTCTGGTTGGCTCAACATGAAATCTCTGCTTTAGCCAATCGTCATTACGTATCCCGCCCTTACCAAAGGGAGAAAAAAAGGCATTTCTGTATGCGAGTTGAGTGAGGTGCCAGATTCTAAACGAGTAGGTTGGTTCAGTAACGCGAGGTAACGGCGTGTTGGTACCGGTAACGGCGTTACAACGATAGATGAAGTAACTCGTTAGATTACCCGTTACTGAAAAAAGTAACGCCGTTTATTTCAACGCCGTTATTCCCATCACTGCGGAGAGCTGGGATGAAAATATCAGGGCAATCATTGCAAGTCCACAGCTGGAAATTAGCCTGACCTTAATCTAAAATGTAAATATTTTCTCTTTTTAAGTTAATGTTTACTTGTTTGAATTGAGATTGTAAATGTATATCATCTGACCTATCCGTATCCATGTTTGGTCTGACGGTGTCCCACTCATTTATACTAAATGATAAAAAGTATGGTTGGTAATGGAAGAATACATTTATGTTTATGTTAACAATACAGTACAGGTAATCTAAATAAATTAATGCTACCTAAATAGGGAAGTATAACAAAAATACTTTTGTCTCTACTTTCATCAATTCATCAATTAAAAAATGCATCTGTTGCATGTACCTTGCTATCCACTATCCATTCATATTTTATGTTACAAATTATATCCAGCTATTAAAAATTCCTGAACAGCTGGCATTCAGAAGGGAAGTAAAAAATTGTTCCTATGGAGACATTTTTAATGTCATTTTTTCTAAAGTGACTTACAGGAAGCAATTTGGGTTTAAGTATATTTAAATTCTTTCTGAGTCAATCACTAAACAGATCCGGAGCTTACGAGTCAATTGTCCTTAAGCATATAAATTCTACCAGTGAAACACAAGCCGCACTGTCTTAGACTGCAAACAGGCTAAATAAATTCAACTTTGAGAGCTATTATACGAGGAGGACAATCTACTTTGCATTTTCATCTTATTACTATTACTTACTTATTACTCTAACATTAATTATAAGGCTGTAAGTAGTTCACAATGTTATTATTTAGCTGGCATTATAGTCAACTGACACAAATACAGTATTATATTCTCATAACTCACAGTCAGCATCACTCATTCAACTGTAAATACAGTAAATGACATCATAGAAATGATGACACATTATGCTGCAAATAAAATGCTCCTCTCACAGTGTTTCGGCGCTATTAGCCTCTAAAGTTTAACACTTAATTGTGTTAAATCAAGTGCAGCGAATAAGAGCATTATTATTAACGACATATAATGCTGCAGTTAATTAATTACATACCACATTGTTTTTAGCCTATGAGCTATATTAGCCTCAGCTAGATAAAACAAGTGTTTGTGTTTTAAATAAAGTTTCTTATCTTTCATTGCTGTGTTTATCTTCTCCATCCGAGTCTGAATCTGCCTCGTTTTGTGCTGTACAGATGAAAAAGATCCAGTCGACTCGGTTGAATCAGTGAATCATCTGGGTCTGCTAGTGAACCACAGGTCCCCTGAGTCTTTTGATTCCCGGGTGTTTGCGGGTACGGATTTACTCTGCATCTGAATCTGAATCTGGGTCTGTGCTTCTGAACTGGACTATGACCTGGATCCCTGAGTCAGTTACAGGATCCAGGACAACAGTCCTGATGAATCAGGATGCAGCCTGGAGGAGCCGGGGATTGAACCACCAGCATCTGATGGGGGGACGACACTCTACCTCCTGAGCCACCGCCGACCATATTATATAGAGATGCTAGACCACAGGTCACTAATAGGCAGGCCGTGGTCTGAGTCAGATCCATGCCACAGTTGTACCACCGTGCTGCAACAATGCTACTAGTGAACTATTTGGCACATGTTATTTTTATCATTGTTTTATCGTTCTCATATGTTACATAGCCTTGTGTTACTGCAGTTAAGGTCTCTTTGGACTTGATATAAGGCATGCCTATGGATAATGAATCTGGAGCTGTGGCCGAGGGATCTGTCAGTGGTGTTTTGGATGGCCATAAGTACAATAGATCTCTGAGATTCCACAAATTCATGTATGAAGCCCTCCTGAGGCTGGTCTGGAATCAGTTTCCCCAGTGGCTCACAGAGAACCATCCTGATGCCCACGGTCTCCTAGATATCCTGCCCCTAGACTTGGGTGTCTTTTCTGAGGGTATGTCATCAACCACTGTAGAAGAATCACTTGACCGTATAGTTTTCAGAAAGGTCCATCAGTACTTCTGTGAATTCCTGCAGCATCTCAGATCTCAGCAAAATCCACTGGCCAGCTTCTGGATGTCTGTTCTGGATGTCCTCAACTTTAACTTCTTCATGTCTTCATGAAATCATACATCAAATTGGCCTGTTCGGACAGTCTGTGATATGCAGTGCACTTGCTGCTGGGTTCAGAGCACTCCCTTGCAACCTGGCTGAATTTGTTCTTTTTTACTTTACATAATTTTCATTTCATAACTTATCTTTTATTTATCCGTAGGTCTGAACTCAACAAAGTCAAAATGCTGCTCACTCTCCTCTTTCCATCAGGAATGAAAACACACTCAACAGTGAGATGAACAATATTTCTCAATCTGTTTGAACTTTGGGTGGCGGTGCATTGGAATTGGGCTGTGAAGTGTGTTTTGCATTGCTCAGTGCAGTAAAAAACCATTGGGCACGACGGAAGCCATTAAAAAGCGTAGATTGCTGCCATTGTGATATTTAGTTGCAAAAGACCATGGGAGGGAGGCCGGGCACCCACCTGTCAATCAAAATAGCCATGTTTTGCAAAATTTTAAGCCTTAATATAGTTTTAACAGGTGAGTTGTATATAAATTCACCCTCAGTACAGTTGTCATGAACGGGGAAATTAGCTACAGAGACCAAAACTGTTTTTTGTACCAGGCTGTAAACATGTTTATTTCTGCTGTGAAGTGACATTTGGACATGGGGACTTATGGAGACTGACTCACTTCTGGAGCCAGCCTCAAGTGGACGACAAGAGGAACTGCAGATAGTGGCACTTCCATGTTGGGTTCACTTCACAGCCACAGAGGCTGCTGCTTGGGTCAAACTGGATGCTGCAGTGACTCACTGTCACCTCTTCAGGTATAAAATATTAAGACAGGACAGGCCAAGCTAGCTAGTTAGCTTGGTCATTTTAGACATAACGTCTGTTTTTTAAATTTATATTCCTATTGTCTTTTTGTTCATGTTTAAACCTCCCTTGATCTCTTCTGTTGACAACTAGGCTTGTATATTGTGGGGAACACAAAAAGCAGTGTTAGGCGTATTCTAATTGGTGCTATTTGTCAGATCTTTGCTTTCTTTAGGTTTTGGCATATGAACGTGCAACAAGACATGAAAGCTGCTCAAAGTGTGGCTGCAAACTTTTTCCAAAAGGGTTTCAGCATTGAGTGGAACTGGCTCATGACCCAGGAGTCCGTGGAAGATATTAGATCAGTGATGGGAGTTTTGCAATTTATCGCATAATAAATGACTTTCTCTCTTCCTGGGTCCAGTCAACTTGGTCTCTCTCTCTCTCTGTCTCTCTCTGTCTCTCTCTCTGTCTCTCTCTCTGTCTCTCTCTCTCTGTCTCTCTCTCTGTCTCTCTGTTTCTGTCTCTCTCTCTCTCTCTCTCGCTCTCTCTCTCTGTCTCACACACAGACACACACACACACACACACACACACACACGCACACACACACACACACACACACACACACACACACACACACACACACACACACACACACACAGACACACAACACACACACCCTAAAGAAAACAATACAAAGTTGCAGAATTAAACAGTAAAGTGTTACACTGTGATTTAAACACTGAAGAGCTATCCTGTGTTCACAAACAAACAGAGATAGCTTACAGAGACTAGTAGACAGTCAAATACTAAATAGCCACCAGTGCAAACAACAACACACACAACCATACACAGAAAGAATTCAGTGGGAAGTTGGCCATGTCCGATACCCAAATGTTGTGTGTCGTGGCTGCCGGAGATTCTGACTGATCCTGACACTGATCCCACATTTTGACTGGGCCAAGCCTCTCCCAGTGACACAAAGCAGACAAACAGAGCACATCTGATCCCACATAACAAGAGTAATCCCATCACTCTCTTTCTCTCATACACACACAGAAGCATGATGGGTTTTGACATGAGTGGAGTTTGACTGTGTGAGGCTTTTTGAAGGTGATAACCATACTGATGTCTTTGGAATAAATCTTCCAAAATTATTTAGGTTGATAAAAATGATATAAATCTTAATATTAAATTGAACTAAAAAATTACTACTATGATTAAAATATTTAAAAGTATAGATACCAAAGTAAGCATAATTTATATTAATATATTATTAATTTATATTCATAATTTAATTGAGAATGACAAAAAAAAAATATT
The DNA here is from genome assembly GCA_004119915.2 of Collichthys lucidus. Lineage (NCBI taxonomy): Eukaryota > Metazoa > Chordata > Actinopteri > Sciaenidae > Collichthys > Collichthys lucidus. The sequence goes on from CM014080.1 coordinate 41,569,201, forward strand.
CTCATCTTAAGCCAAAAGAAGACACAAAAGACTGATGTGTAAGTGGGGAAACATTCTGCAAAAATATGACACAGATGTAGACAGTTTAGAGAGAAATGAGGAGACTAACTAGTGCTGCTTCTGCAGTTGCCGGCTGCCAGTCTGGCAGAATGTTGGCAACTACAATGAGTAAAATCCTTAAATATTTTACAGTGGAAACACAGAGAGGTGTCAAGTCAAAGTTTATAACAATACAAGTCTTTTAGACAACACATTGATTCCGGCCTGGAGTTCCACATCCCAGTCAGAGCGGAGGGCATGTGCTGAAAAAGATCTGTCACCTATTGTCTTTCGATGAATGGGTACACAAAGAGGCCAGTATCTGAGAGGCTGAAAGAACCGCTGCTTGTGGAAATGATTCAGGGTTGACTGACGCTAGATTTGTGGTGTAATTTAGTCACAGCTTTCAGATCTAGTAAAAGGCTTAGCAGCAGCACTGTGTATCAACTGGTAGGGAAGAATCCTTTTTGAATTACGCTTTTTCCACTGAATTTCACCTTCACTCTCTTTGAGTGAAAAAGCCTCCGAAGCAGCCGTGACAATAAAACAACAGTATTAATAAAAAGTAATAATACAAATGACAAGAAAATAATACTAGTGAGAGGAAGAATTTATTCATGTTTTCCTGAATCCAAATAAACATTAGATTTTGTATTTATTGATCTTATGAATGGATGTATTTATTTGAGACTTTTGTGTATCTTCATTGATTTTTTGATTCTTTTATGTAAAAGCATGAAAACCATGCCAAATAAAAAAAGTCCCCCTTTTTCTCTTCATTAAAAAGGATTGTGGTTATCCTCCAAAGAACATACTGTAGATCAGAGAATGTAGAGGTTGTCTAGTTATGTGGATAGCAGCAAACATAAAAAAAATATTGACTAAAGTATTTTTGCTTGCACACATTGAATTATTCTTTGCTATCTTTGCTTGAAAAACATGTTTTTTTCTGTGTTCCTCCAAAAGCTAATTTACATTTCTCTATACTTTTTCCAAACTCTTAAGGCAGTCAGCATACCAGAAGTCAATGTGAACCAATCACTTTTCACCGCTTTCACACACAAAATGCATTCAATGTGTTTCAAAATGTATGAACTGTTTTCTCTCTCAAACCCAACCACCATCAAAACTGTTCAACTTAGGCTAAGGCTACGTTAAAAAAAAAAAAAAAAAACTACTCAAAATGATCATAAAGTAGGCTCCAATTGTCTTTATTCTGCAAATATACAAAGACATTGAAGAAAAAAAAAGATTTAGTAATTCTAAATAACTGTAATAAAAACTGTGAAAACTAATTTACTTATATAATTCGGCACTCTCAACGTCTTGCACATAAATATGATTCCAAATGTCATTACTGTGACGTTTCTGTGAGCGTGGGCTTCAACCATCCTGTCACAACAGACAGGGAGGATGGAGTCATATGCAGTAATAAATGTGTGGAGTTGCTTTTGCTGGAATACTTTATTTGTCAGAAGTTGAAGCTGAAACACTGGAGGCCATAGAAAAGTTCCAGTTGTTAGTTGTCAATGAAAATTTCTTGGCTCTCTGGGTGGTTTCAGGATAGCTGATCTCATCTTACTGGTATATGCATGATGGGACTCATTTTCACACACACACACACACACACACACACACACACACACACACACACACACACACACACACACACACACACACACACACACACACACACACACACACACACACACACACACACACACACACTTGCCTGTCTCCAGAAGCATTGTATTATTGATAGAGAAGCAGTCGGAGGGCGATGTTTTGCACCACAGCTGAATAAATCAACACCATGAATAAATCACCAAATCAAACCATATTTACAACCTGGGAGAAGCCATCAACCTTATCCTGCGTCACTCACTCCACGGCTCACTCTCTTTCCTCTTCTTTTTTGTTAAATTACCTCTCGCAGTTTGTGCAAACTTTCTTTGTCTTTTGTCTGTTTTGTTTCCCAGGTTTCTGTCTACCATGATATTGGCTGGGTTTACTTGAGGCAGTAATAAAGAATGTTACATCTCATCTCTGACATTAAGTTTTACCAATGATCAAAGATTTGTTGAACTTGGCTGAGGTTGATATTGCAGTAAGTAAAAAAAAAAAGTGTTTGATATGAACCTGTTCAGAACACAGAACACTGCTTTATTATGCCAGTTGTTCAGTTATCACAGATTTCTTTTCAAAACTCTCTTTACCATCATGCAGCTCTGCAACAGCAACCAAAACACTGATGCACATCTCAGGACGAGAACAATGTCAACATTTGTCTGCCAAGAGTAATACTTTGCCACAAGTGACTATAAAAATCACTTACAGGTAGCATTACAATCTGTCATCTTTGAATACTATTTTATTTGTCTATTTATTAATTTAGCACAAGATTTCATTACAACAAATAAAGACAGAAAATGAAACAGAAATAATTTGAGTAATTCAGCACTTGCTTATGCTGATGTACCATAGGATAGCTACAGATAAATCAATCCTTGCTTCTATATTTGGCACAAGATCAAACTGTCTGCGTTCTTTTGCCAAACACCTGGGAAGGAATCATTTTCACATCCCTGTGCCTTTCCAGGTCTGGGACAGGTCTTTCATAGAGGTCATAAAGGAAATAGGAAAATAGAAAATAGGCACTCAGTGTTATATGTCTCAATTAGGAGTTTAGGCAATGACTTTTTTAAAATGTCGTTTTAGATGTAGCTGAATGTAGCAATTTGCAGTCTCATTCATAGTAATTGTTATGTCAGGTGTGTCAGGCTTCCTGTACCGCTCTGCTGTTTTCTTCTTGCAGGAGTCTGGATGGATCCTCGGTGCTGCTCTGACTGAGAGCTCACACACATACTTTCATTTATCCATACATCTGATTCCCATCTGATTTTCTCATTACTGTAATCAAAGCCTGAGTCAGGTTACACAGGTTTGAATGAAAACTTGGTAATTTTTACAATCATATTTCACTTCACATAGTATGCAGAGTGGAAGGTAAATACATGTCTTTTACACTTTACTTTACTTTGTGATATAATAGTGTAACAGGCATGAGACATCTATCTCACAACTACTATGATTTCTGTTTGTAAGAATCGGCTTATTTTTATTGATCTTCCGGTATTAAACTTGCATATTGAGCAATGTCTCTCTTGTTCCCATCCAAAGTCAGTGTTGAAAACACAATGTAACAGTGTAACCCACAGGAGCTCTGCAGGATCTGTTGGGTTCATTTTCAGATGTCACGCTTTGATTCGTGCCACAGAGTAAATGAGCAGACAGCAAAGCAGCGAGAGTGAACTCCTCTGATAATTACGATCAATGTCCACACACTCCTTAAATAATACAGCTCACAGATGAAGCACGAACACAGAGGATCATTTCTCCCAGAGTCCACACCATCACAGGGTACATCTGACTCTCGTTGAAACACAGAGGAGCTCGGGATGCTGCAGCTTCCATCCACTAAAGCTATGACAATATTAGAACTTATTCAAAGGGAACTGTGAACTGTGGCGGGAAGCACTGAACAACAGGACATCATGTTGCTACAAGATGACCCAGTCATTGCGTCTCACTGGAGCACCAAAAAAAACAATCGATCTTACCATTCTAAATAATTATTACATATTTATTTATTTATTTATTTATTTATTTATTTATTTATTTATTTATTTATTTATTTATTTATTTATTTATTTATTTAAATATAACATATATTATAAACAGCAAATAATCAATATAATAATCAATATCAATATATGTTAGCAGCTTCAACATATTTTATATCATTTTATTTCAGTTGTGTAAAACGTGCAGAATTGTTCACCACTGTAACTCGGTGCTGTGTGCAATGGTGACACTATATAAAAACATATTTCATATTGCATAGCAAAACCTTTATTCCTACTGTATAGCCTTCATATGGTAATGTCATTTCACTGTAATATTACAAAAAGTTATACCGTATCTATTATGTCAAATTCTGACAACTACATATGCCATTGTTTTTACCTTAAACACACTTTTGTTTGTGTGTGTGTGTGTTCCAAATAAAGGATTTCACAACAGTTCCGTTCACTGACATTCCTGACAGAAGAATGAGCAAAGAGTACAGAGTTCTGTTTGTTGACTATTAAAGCATATCTCTTGAGAAATAATGACTCTCCTCACACAGGCACCACTTGAAAGCATAATTTATCATTTGCCATTATTACCGTTTCTTGCTGGTTAGAGTGAGAGGATATTTAAATCATGACTGGGATGTCAGGAGGGCAATAACCTTTGACTGACTTATCTTTAGTTGTAATATATCACAGCCAAGATATCGTGTAGATTTGTGTAGATATTTCATTATTTTATTGAAAATCCCACACATTCCGAAGTTAAATATAGATTACAGTACATTAAATAATCTTCTGAAATGTTTTTTCTATGAAGGAATGCTAAGAGAGCAGATCTGATGATGAGGGCAATAACCTTTCACTGCTTATTGAAATGCAATATATCATACTCAAAGTCTCAATAACAGACACATATGAGATAGTTCGATTCAATATTATGAGTGTGAAGACATTTAAAGGGACATTAAAAAGGTAATTCAGCTGTGGCTTAGTGGTTAGCGTAGCCTCTGGCTTCACATCTCTGCTCTGTATGGCTTTTCTCTCAACTACTCCCACGACGGACTATCCACTTTAACCTGTAGTTGGGTTCAATTAATCTGACACAAACGTTACAGAGAACAATTGTCAATGGAAAACAGTCTGAGTAGGGGCAGACACTCAAAAAACACAGGCCAGGGACTTCATTTATAAAAGTGTGTGTACGTAGGAATCATGTCAAAATGTTGTCTACAGATGAAAGATTCCTAAAATAGTGCACTTACCGTTTTTCTTTTATAAATCACAATCAACTTTAAATGAAATCTATAAAAAGTCTGTGAAAGGGGTGACTGGAAGGGTCTTGGAGTGAGGAGATCCAGAATGCTGTAAAATGCTGGTGGTAGAATACTATAGGAACAGGTGCTAGGAGGAGACTGAGTTGAACATGACAGGGAAATGACAGGCAGGAGTTCCTGAAGCACAGGGAGGGCAGAGTTAAGCAGAATTCACAAATGAATAATCAGAAGAGCTCAAGGTTTGCCATTACGACGTTACCTCAGAGGAGGATGAACTATCTTTAAGGCCCTGCAGTGGTTGACTGGATAATAAGCAGCAGGTGGTGAGGTCACAATAAGAGAGGAAGACCGGAAGCCACACCCAACACACACACACAGAAGGGAGTGGGAAGGGAACAACAGGAAACTCTAGGCAGGGAGGAAGCAGAAGCCTTCATCATGACACATTCAGACTGAATGCATGAAGACATGGAAAAATTTCACACAGTGTGAAATCAAATTTCTTGTTGGGGATAGTGAGTCAAGAACAAATATGTTTGGTGGACACAGTGTGGGCATTACAGATGCCCACACTGTGTCCACTTTAACACTAAAGCCGTTAAAGTGGACAGAAGGACAAACCTTCTCCAAAATAAGGACATGAAAGTGGACTCAAAAAAGCTTTTATCAGGAAATCCCTTCTCAGAGGTGAAGAAGAAGAAGGGATACAGGTATTGCAAGATGCACCAGATGACTTGGGTAGCCTATGACATTTGTATTCCCTGATTAAAATGAGAATAAACCTGATACACAAACACTGGATAGATAAAGGGAGAAAGAAAAAGAAAGGATAAAGGGAGGGATTTGTTTGGAATTTCTTCACATCTACTTTCAAGGCACAGAGGGGAAATTGGCATGCTGCAGCCACCTTGTGCTCTCACAACCAGCATTTACTGCATCCAGAGACCTTCCCCTTCAGTGCTGAAAAAACATTTCTCAAATGGCTAGAGGAAGGGTGAGTGAGGTGGAAGGACCTTCATCAACACACGATGGTGGCCAGAAAATCATGCCCAAAAAAAAGTGAAAACTGACACTGTTCCAGACTATCAAAGGGAATTTGGCAAGTCAGGCCCCACACTCTCCTCTCATACTCAGTGTGGAGGGCATTGTAGAGACCCATGACAAATCAACAAGACGGGCTGTACTGTTGAGTCTGATAGTGGAAACATGATTGCAGCATGTTGTATCAGGCGCTGACACCACTGTGGTGTGATCTCCAGTGATCACTGAAATATATTCAGGTGGAATCCGGCCTTATCAACATGACTTCTTCACCATCCAGTCTATGGTTCAGAGACTCAGAGTCTTGTATAATACAAGACTTTGAATCTCTTGAAATCTCATGACATTGTTTGTGTTCACTATGTGGACTATTGCCATCCCGTGCTCAGGTGTGAAAACTCGGTCTCTGCTTCAGTACAAGTGCAATTATACAGTAACGTCTGAGACACACACCCACTTCATCAGGTTACAGCGATGCAGGGCTGTAATGTGTAGCTGTGTGTATGTGACCTGTTGAGTAAATATATTAAAGAATGAGGCACAAACCAAAGTAGTGAATGTTTTATTGAATTAGTGTATTTACTGTGTTAACAGTGTGTGTGTGTGTGTGTGTGTGTGTGTGTGTGTGTGTGTGTGTGTGTGTGTGTGAGAGTGCGTGTGCGTGTGTGTGTGCGTGTGCGCGCGTGTGTGTGTGTGTGTGTGTGTGTGTGTGTGTGTGTGTGTGTGTGTGTGTGTGTGTGTGTGTGTGTGTGTGATTGTGCACCTTTAGCTGCAAATTGTGGTAATTTGCAGCTAAAGGTGTTTGGTAAAATGTGATTCATCAAAGGGCATAAGAGTGCATATGCCATTTGACAGTACACTGTAGCTGTAAAACCAAGTGACACATTAAAGGCAGGAAGTACCAGCTCCCTCACTGATTGCTGGGCCAGAGAGATGGGAGAGTCTCTACTCAGTTTTCTTTGTTTTATTTCTATTTAACTTGTAGTCACAACATTATATAAAAGACACAGAATTATTCTCAAAATCAGTATTAGGTTTATTTCTAAAAATATAAAAACATGATGATAATGTTAAAGCACCTGTTTGAATCTGAATCCCCTGTTTCAGTCCTTCAGGTCATCTGGGCAGGTGCCAAAAGGAAAGCACACCTCAAAGGTATTCTTTTTTGATTAATCTATGAGTAGGTGGGTATTATTTTCATTGGCTGATTGTATGTGTGAAAACATCTGTTAATTAAGGTAATAATGCATGTTGTACATTTCATTGATTATTTTCCAATGTACAGTATTTTTTGTTTATATTTAGTTTTTATATTGTTGGTACGAGCAAATCAAAGAAATTCTGTTTTTTGTTTGTTTGTTTTGTTCTGTTTCTGACAGGCTGCTTTAAACTGGAAAGAGGTATGTGCTGAATTGTGTTTTTTAAAATTTTGTTTTGTTCAGTGTGCTATGTAAACAGCAGCACCCTAACTTTTCTCTTTGCAACAAAAGTATTGTATTTATTTTAAGTGATGATCTTTTCCTAACTTCATCCAAGTAGTTTCTATGCCTGAAGCTAACCATACCCAAACATATAAATCTTTTTTTGTGAAATGTATTTGGTATTGAAAAACATGTTAAAAAAATGGATGTTTGTTTATGTTTAGTTGTAAAAGTATTCATAAAACATACAAGTATGGTCAATTGTTGTTAAATTATTTATGCATATTTACAGAGATATTTAGGACTTGCACCATGTTTTAAGGGGCTTTAAAAAGCAGTGTCAGATCATTGATATGCTCTCTGCCTGTAGATATGTTGAAAGAGTTATTTTTGATTTTCAGTACAAGTTGTTTGGCAACAAGGTTCCAACAAAGCCTAAAGGAAACTACTAAGGAACATTTCTGGTGAGTTATTTGCACTGATGGCCTGCTGCTGACTGTGTTGTTACTTATTGCTTAGTGCATAGCAACTAGTCAACATACAATTACTAACATGTTGTAAATTAAGCTCACTTATTGAGTTACAACTTTACGTCAGATTTTTTTAAAAACTTTTTTTTCTGTTGAGACTGCTAATGTTTATCCATCCTTATTGACTTCTGCTCTTACATCCAGTTCTACATTCCTAATACTTTTCTATATCTCTTAAGAGTGGGCAGCTCAGTCCTACTGTATGTTACCTTATTGTGAGTCTCTAAAAGAGTTCAGGTGAGATGCAAACCTGAAACGTAGTGACCTGTTGAAGGTTAACCCTGCCTATGGCCCAGTGATGTATCATAGACTAGTGATTGGATAAATGTATGTATGCATGTAGGATGTACGTACGTACGTATGTATGTATGTATGTATGTATGTATGTATGTATGTATGTATGTATGTATGTATGTATGTATGTATGTATGTATGTATGGTTGGTCGGATGGAGTTTTTACGAAAGTATGTGATCATTTTGAACAGATTTTTTTAACTGTCTCTGTGACACTCTGGGCTTCCTTTTTTTTGGCTACTCATCTAATCACTCGTTAATCCTTTTTATGTTACGGGAGCAAGCGCCTTTATTTTACTGAAACTAGAGAGAAGTGGGATCAAGAAGAGCTAATGACAAATGAGCGTGTGTTCCGCAGAAACATTATTATTGGCACTCTGGGTCATTTCATTTCAGGCACAGTCCGTGATTCTGACAAACTTCTACCTGATTAAAATTAAACCAAGACAGCATTATGATTGGTCAATGAAAAATTTTATGTGCTGAAATTTCAATAAGATAGAATCCCTGTTTTAAAACATTATCTGACGAAATATGCTTACCTAATCCAACAGGGGATAATTGTGCAAACACTACAAAATAGATATTGTCTAACCTTGTCACCTATTAGGAAGTCACATTAATAACCTGCAGAGTTGTTTTGCCAGCTGACCTTTTGAAACATAGTTCCTGCCTCAATCAGTGGAGGATTTTTCATACATAGAAAAGTGCCAGAGGTTAATAACAGATTAAGTTAAGAAAGATTATTTTGGATTATTACATTAAGTTATGGAATTTTAAAGAGGAGAAATGAACTTAGAAATAAAAAATAATAACATAAGTGCAACTCAAAGAAAAATATATATGAACACCACAGCTGGCCTGCATCATATTATTAAGGATAGTCTAAGCTCTGGGAAACAAGAACGCCATATTGATCTATTACAAGCTCAGTGACAGAACATAGAGTGGTGCAGCGTGCGTAATAATCATCTCTTCCATTCAATAAATACATTTCTTTCATTCTAAGTGCCTCCTTCATTTAAATGGAAGAAAAATATGCAAGTCATCCCTCTTTTTCTCTCCCAATCTGCCTGCACCAAATTAAGCACAGATCACGCCCCCTCACAAATAAACCATCTCAAACAAAGAAGCATGACAAAGTTTCAAGACAAAGTGAGAGAATGATGGAGATAGTGGTGGAGAGGGATTTGGAAATAAGAGAGACTGAGTGATGAAGGCTGAAGAGGCTGTCAGCAAGGGAGTAAAAGATGAAGCTGAGAAGTCAGCAAGAGGAGGGAGGGGGATAGAGTGAGCGAAGGACTGAATATTTGAGAAGGAAAAAGATTCATGAGGGCTTCAATAAAAAGCTTCAGTGAACACAGCACAAACAGACAGGCCTGATGGTCACACACACACACACACACACACACACACACACACACACACACACACACACACACACACACACACACACACACACACACACACACACACACACACACAGCTGGACAAGCTGAAATCAACCATGTTTATTCAAACTCTTCCTGCTCATCACAAAATCCCATCATGCATTTCACTCCAACGGTCTCGCCCTGTCAGAGTATAACAAGCTCTCCTCACCATACAGGAACCGACACACACACACTCGCATGCAAACACAGACACGGAGTACATTCATAGACAGTGGTTCAATGTAGAATACACACCAATCGTATGACTTGAGTTTTTGACGATTTTCAACAGACACAAAAATAAAAATAATCAATAATACTAGAAACAATAAACTGTGGCAGATATCAATATATAATTCTAATTTATAGAAATGAATACCATAACTAACAACAGGACAAGGGAGAAAACGAACCCGAACGGCTCTTCATTTTACCACTGATACCTTTTATAATTCAAATTTAGCGCTTGCCTTTTATGTGTACACATGTATCACTTCAATTATTCAACACATCCTTTGTACTGAAGTATTCAAAAGCAAATTTACATTTTCTAAAATCAGTAAATTGCTATAGCCACTTGTTTTCATTGCACTCACAGACCCTTGTAGCTCTCTGAGACCACCCTGAATGCACTAACTTGCTTGTAGAACCATTCTGCTACACAAAGCAGATAGCTATTGACTGTTGGAGGCACAGTTCTCAGACTGTGAAGGTTGTTTGTGGAGTGTACATTGCAGCTTGTGATGTTAGATTTGTGACCAGAAGCTCTAGTTTATTTGCCACTCAGTCTGCAAAGTGTATCTTATTTTGACTCAAGTCCATAAAGTTTAGTTCTTCTTCTTTCTGTGATGTAATTAAAAGGCAGGTAATCATGGAAACTTGACGAGAATTTATTTAAATATTAATAACATATACTTTAATGTCATAAAAGGTTGTCAAAACTTCTACATCCATTACTCACTTGATCCTCTATTTCATCTGGTTCATGACACTTGTATCAATACAAACCTCTGCTGACTTCTCTGCAATTAAGCACCATGCTTGTCCACACCTTTTTCACGACCATACCTGTCATACACTGCAACTACTGTTCAACATGACTTTACATATGCATACATATACATCATAATTCACCTATTAAATGTATAGAACTTGAGTGGCTCTGACAGTTAGCTTTCATCTTTTGAAGTTAACTCACTTGTTTTGCACAGGCTGAAGAACAAGAACTCAAGCGTAACAGTTACAGACTGGCCTGATACCGACCAAACCAGGTGCAGAACTCCCAAGATGGCAGTGACCATAGCTACCACACCTCTGAGCTTCACAATGGCTCTTCAGAAACCTATGGGTGTCTCAACGGCTACGCTTTATACTGTCTTTGGGTTTGCCGCCCTGTGTGCCCCTGTTTACCTTTCACTGCAGGCCAGCATGGAGGCACAGCATGTGGTTGCAGACCATATACTGACCAGATAGTGTGTAATTTGTGTGTGGTGAACCAATCGTAGTACTGTCAACCCAACCAGAGAGGACAATACTATTTGATTACTGTGTAGATCACTGAATACAATCAGCAGTGCCTGTCACATGTCCCCATGCAGTACAGGGCTACTGTGACCACACCATGGCCCAAATGACTCCTGCATCCAGGAAGAGAATGGAGCTTAGACTTAGACAGCAGTCTAGATGAATTTGCAGATGAATTTGCAGCTTCTGTCAAGATTGTTGCATACCATCACAATACAGGTTTAACCAGGCAGTGAGAGATGATGAGGTACTCTTCAACTCTAACAGAAGTTCTCAGTAAAGGTCTCCATCTGGAAGGTCTCTGACAGATCACCAAGCTCTGACTCCACTGATGATTAGCGCTTAGCTAACAACATATGAAATGAGTTCTACTGTAAGTGTAAAAGTCAAAGGGTCGATACTGACACCATCCCCTATGACGCCATCCACCATTTGGCTACTTTGCGATTGTTAAGTCATTCTCAGTGAGACCATGAAACGACTCATGAAACTCAGATCAAACTATCAAACTACGCAGTGCTGATCAAATATCAATCAAGATTCTGTTTCTTTCAAGTCAAAACGAAGCACAACCAAAGTCACAGGACGTCACTTCAGCTCTGCGCTCACTTCTGGCTCCAAAATACCAAGATGGCCACGCATATAAAACAAATTGATTGTTATGCACCAAAATACCAAGACAAAGTCCTTACATGTGAACATAAATATGAGGCTATAAACATGATTCTGATTTTCATCGTTTGAACAGGGGCACATGTCAACATCTTTTTTGTGTGTTCCTACTTCCTGCTACCACAACAAACAAAAAGGTTTTTCCTCCTTCAAACTATCCAACATTTTCTTCTGGTCTGACATTTCTTTCACGGAAAAAGCAGGAGACTCCAAACATGACCCTGGGGTGCTCCCATGTTAAAGTCCTCATTAAACAGAAGTGCTGCTTGCTTTTGAATTTTTACGCGTTTTCTCTAAAAACAGTCTGATCGGGGGGGACTAGTCGCACACCTTCATTGGCTTTTTGAGTCAATAGTGAGTGTGTATTACACTCCCACCACTATGCACTGCCAGTAGCACTATGAGCTAGTTTCAGCATCTCCTTTCCAGTTAACACGTCCAAACCCGGCCTAGTCTGGCTGCTGAGCCTGGTTCTGTTGCCTGCTAATGACAGATTCATTAAGCAGCAGTTAATTAGTGGTTAGCTACATTAGCAAGCTGTTAGGCTAAATCTATTTGTCCATCAGAGAAAGCGTTTCATTGGATGTAAAGTAAATACACCGTAGGCCTGTTTGTTTTTGCTTTTTTCCAGTAACGAACTCAAAAGAAGCAGCAGCGTCTTTACCTGCAAAATAAATGTTGTCAAATATAACAGTGTGCTATCAAATTCACAAATACGAGTCGAAAAATTATTCAATAAATTTGTTCATATCTCCAGATGACAATATGAATTCCAAAGGTGGGTTTTCATGTGACTTTTTTTAAGGGTAGAAAATGAATAACATAATTTCAGATAAAATATTCACTATTATCACTCATTGTAATCTCTGTTTAACTAAGCACCTAATATCAGCTCAAGCCGACATTAGTTCCAGAAAGCAGCTGGTGTGAATAATGTATTCAAGGAGAGCCGAGGGAAGTCTTTCCTGAAAAGGGGGGGGGGGGGTATTTCACCAAATACCATTGAAACTTTTACTGTATGTAAACTTCCAGAGTTAGTCCAACAGATTTGAGCTGCTGCTGTTCTGTCATCGATACAATCTGTTGCGGTAATAGTCAACACGTTAATTTGACTAAGTGTCTCATTGCTATGGATTTATTCACAGTTCTGAGCTTGGCTGAAAGGCAGTGTTTTGTTGGGCCAAAGTGTTTTGGTGTGTGTGCATGTGTGTGCATTCCGTGTGTGTGTGCATGTTTGTGTGTGAGAAAAAAGAAAGAGAGGCGAGGGGAATAATGTAAAAATTTGTCAAATCAGCTATCATTTACTGACACAGTGTTCCAGATACAATTAGGTAGGGGGGTGATGTCAGCTCATGACATATGGGTGTGTATGTGTGTGTGTTTGTGTAACACAGCAACAGCGCAAATATTTGTTAAGCCACGTATCATCTCCTGACACCTTGTCCTCTGTGTAATTAGATGATGTCTGTGTGTTTGTGTGGGAAAGTACAGTACAGTATTCTACACTGTCACAAACACACACAAATACTGGCAGGGATACATACAATACAGAATACACTACATAGACAGGCAGGTGTAGGCCCTGACCACAAGGCTGAGTCAAGAAAGAGCAGACAAGCTGCACTGAGGAAGAAGTTACCCTGCATGTTAGTAAAATCCACAAAAAGTCTGAGAATTATAAACCTTGTTATACAACAGTAGGTGATCTGATTGGTCAGCTAGACATTTAGAATGTGCACCTGACTCATCACTAAAAATATCACTCCACCGTAGGCAGATGATAACTGATGAGATTTGGGAAGAATGTCTACGAAATATATAAAGTGTTCAGTTAACACCAGACACAACCTGATACAATATAAAGTGCTCCATAGACTCAATTACTCGCAAGAAAATTCAATTCAATTCAATTTTATTTGTATAGCCCAAAGTCACAAAGTACATTTGCCTCGGAGGGCTTTACAATCTGTACAGAGAATGACACCCTCTGTCCTTAGACCCTCGGTTCGAGTGAGGAAAAACTTGCCCACAAAAAACCTTTTAACAGGGAAAAAATGTGGAAGAAACCTCAGGAAGAGCCACAGAGGAGGGATCCCTCTCCCAGGACGGACAGACGTGCAATGGATGTCACGTGTACAGGACAATCAACATAAACATTTTGTACAGTTACAATGACTTACAGAATGACAATGAATGATAAAGTGACCACAGTAGTAGATATAGTAGTATTAATGACAGTAGTAATATGTGTAGTGGGCGCCGTCCAGGATCACAGCAGCAGCCACGATCCACGAAAAACCTGCTGGACGACAGAGCACAGAAACTCCGGGGAAGTTTGGTCAGCAGCATGCATTAATGAGACATGTCCAGAGACAGACAGACAGACAGACAGACAGACAGAAAAGAGAAAGAGAGAGACAGACAGACAGACAGACAGACAGACAGACAGACAGACAGACAGACAGACAGACAGACAGACAGACAGACAGACAGAGAAAGACAGACAGAGAAAGACAGACAGAGAAAGACAGAGAGAGAGAGGCAGAGTAGGAGGGAGGGTTTTCGGTAAGGGAGATGTGACTACATCTTTAACCAATACCGTGCCTGGCTAGGCATAACCCTGGGGAGTCCCCCGGCAGTCTAATCCTATAGCAGCATAACTAAGGGATGGCCTGAGCCAGCCCTAACTATACGCTTTATCAAAAAGGAAGGTTTTAAGTCTACTCTTAAAAGTGTTGACCGTGTCTGCCTCCCGAACCCAGATTGGTAGTTTGTTCCACAGAAGAGGAGCCTGATAGCTGAAAGCTCTGGCTCCCAATCTACTTTTGGAGACTATAGGAACCACAAGGAACCCAGCGTCCTGAGAGCGCAGTGTTCTAGATGGATAGTAAGGTACTATGAGCTCTTTTAGATATGATGGTGCCTGACCATGAAGAGCTTTGTAAGTAAGGAGGATAATTTTAAATTCTATTCTAGATTTAACAGGGAGCCAATGCAAGGAAGCCAAAATGGGAGAGATGTGATCTCTGATCTTGGTTCCTGTCAGAACACGTGCAGCAGCATTCTGAATTAACTGTAAAGTCCTAAGAGATTTATTAGAGCAGCCTGATAACAAAGAGTTACAATAGTCCAGCCTAGAAGTAACAAATGCGTGGACTAGTTTTTCTGCATCTGCTTGAGAAACAGTGCGTCTGATTTTAGCGATGTTACGTAAGTGGAAGAATGCAGTCCTCGAAATTTGTTTTATGTGGACATTAAAGGACAAATCCTGATCAAAAACAACTCCAAGATTCTTTACAGTGGAGCTGGAGGCCAGGGTGATACCGTCTAAGGTAACTAAGTCTCTAGAAAGAGAGTTTCTGAGGTGCTTGGGTCCAATTACAAGAACTTCAGTTTTGTCTGAATTTAACATCAGAAAATTGTCGGTCATCCAATTTTTTATATCCTTAAGGCATGCTTGGAGTTTAGTTAACTGATTGGTTGCATCAGGCTTGATCGATAAATATAATTGGGTGTCGTCAGCATAACAATGAAAATTGATAGAGTGATTCCTAATAATGTTCCCTAAAGGAAGCATATATAAACTAAATAAAAGTGGTCCTAGTACAGAACCTTGTGGGACTCCATGACAAACTTTGGTATGCATGGAGGATTCATCATTTACATGAACAAACTGAGATCGATCTAAGAAATACGATTTAAACCAGCTTAGGGCGGTTCCTTTGATGCCAATTTGATGTTCCATTCTCTGTAAAAGAATTTGATGGTCAATGGTGTCAAATGCAGCACTAAGATCTAACAGGACAAGTACCGAGATTAGTCCTTTGTCTGATGCCATTAGGAGGTCATTTGTAACCTTGACTAATGCGGTCTCTGTGCTATGATGCACTCTAAATCCTGACTGAAAATCCTCAAATAGACTATTGTTATAGAGAAAGTCACACAGTTGATTAGCTACAGCTTTCTCAAGTATCTTAGACACAAAGGGAAGGTTTGATATCGGTCTATAGTTGGCTAAAACCTCTGGGTCTAGAGTGGGCTTTTTAAGAAGAGGTTTAATTACAGCTACCTTAAAGGACTTAGGTACATGTCCTGATAATAAAGACAGATTGATTGTATCCAATAACGAATGACTAACTAGAGGTAAAACATCCTTGAGCAGCCTGGTTGGGATGGGGTCTAAGAGGCAGGTTGAAGGCTTAGCTGCAGAAATGATTAAAGTTATTTGATGGAGGTCGATGGGAGAAAAACAGTCTAAATACATATCAGGTTTTACAGCTGTTTCCAAACTTGCTGTATCAGAATGCAGATCAATGCCTGTTGAAGACAGAAGGTGATGGATTTTGTCTCTAATAGTTATAATCTTATCATTAAAGAAGCTCATGAAATCATTGCTACTTAGACCTAAAGGAATGGATGGTTCAGTAGAGCTGTGATTCTCTGTTAGCCTGGCTACAGTGCTGAAGAGAAACCTGGGGTTGTTCTTATTCTCCTCAATTAGAGAAGAGTAGTAGGCTGCTCTGGCATTACGGAGAGCCTTCCTGTATGTTCTGAGATTATCTTGCCAGACTAGATGAGATTCTTCCAGTTTAGTGGCACGCCATTTGCGTTCAGATTTACGTGCCTCTTGTTTTAATTTGCGAGTCTGCTGGCTATACCATGGTGCTAGCCTTCTTTGTTTAATTATCTTCTTTTTCAGAGGTGCAATAGAGTCTAGAGTTGTCCGTAATGAACCTGTAATACTATCAACAAGATGATCTATTTGTGAGGGGCTAAAGGAAGCAGACAAGTCCTCTGTTACAGTTAGACATGGCATTGAATTCAATACTGAAGGAATCGTTTCCTTAAATTTGGCTACAGCACTATCAGATAAACATCTGCTGTAGAAGTTTCTACACAAAGGCTTATAGTCCAATAGTATGAACTCAAAGGTTATTAAAAAATGGTCAGATAGAAGAGGATTCTGTGGAAAGACTATTAGATTATCAATTTCAACGCCATATGAAAGAACAAGATCAAGAGTGTGGTTCAGACAATGAGTCGGTTTATTTACACTCTGACAGAAGCCGATTGAGTCTAATAGAGAGATAAACGCAGTACTAAGACTATTATTGTGGTTGTCCACATGAATGTTAAAATCACCTACAATAATTACTTTATCTGTTTTAAGGATCAAGCCTGATGCAAATTCTGCAAATTCAGATAAAAATTCAGAATAAGGACCTGGAGCTCGATATACTGTAACAAATAGAATTGGCTGCAAAGTTTTCCAGGTTGGGTGAGTGAGGCTAAGAACAAGACTTTCAAATGAATTATAATTTAGTTTAGGTTTAGGATTTATTAATAGACTTGAGTCAAATATGGCTCCAACTCCACCACCTCGACCAGTACTTCGAGGAATATGAGTATTATAATGACTCGGAGGAGTGGATTCATTTAAGCTAACATATTCATTCTCCTGCAGCCAGGTTTCAGTGAGACAGAACAAATCAATATCATAATCAGATATTAATTCATTAACTAAGACAGCTTTAGAGGACAAAGACCTGATATTCAAGAGTCCACATTTAATTCTCTTATTTTTGACTGTTGGAGATGTTGATTTAATTTTTTTAAGTTTTTATGATGAACAAGAAAAGCCACATAAATTTTACCCAGATGTCCCACTAACATGTAACAGATGTAAATCCTCGATAGGAACTCTAGCACATTCATTCTGGGCATGTAGTAAACTTTATTTATTTTGGAAATGTGTTTTTCAGTGTTTTTCAAAGGCTTTTGGTAAAAATCTGGCACCCAACCCTCTGGTTGCCATTCTAGGGGCCACAAGTGTCCTTTCTTCTGTTAATACGTTTAAAAAAAGAACTGTTCAATTTGGGATGGTGATCGCTAAAAAGCTGATTTTACCAGAGTGGAAAACTGACTATGTGCCTACTTATAACCTGTGGTTGGGAGAAGTGTCAAACACTTTACACCTGGAGAGATTCTACATTGAAGTTGGAGGGGATACGTTCGATAAAACATGGGACCCAGTACTGAATAACCTTAAAAATGTGAGTCCATAGACACTGGCTATTGTACGAAACCTCACAGTGCATACAAAAGTATGATCTCGTATATGCCTACTGACCTATTTATTTTACTGTTATTATTTATTTCATGACCATGAGATATCATTGTAATTCTTGATGTGCAGCTTTCTTTCCTATTTTCTTCCTATTAGTCTTTATTATATGTGTATGTGTGTGTGTATATATTCTGGCTGTCAATTGATTAAAAAAAATTAACTAATTAATTGCAAAATTTCTGTAATTAATCACTATTAATCGCGTTTAATTTATCAATAAATTTATCAATAAATTAATTGCATTTTTCTGAGACGGAAGCTTATAATGAATATTTATTTATGTAAAATGATCAAATTAATGTAGAATAAACACAGAGAAAGTATATTTAAATTCATTCTTTTTATTGGCTTAAGGTGCACATATGCACAGTGCTAATAGAAAAAAAGACAGAATGAGGAAATATTCTGATATTCTAGAGTGCCACACTCCTGTAGTGTAGACTGGCGAGGTCCCGTGGAGGTAATTTCAGCAGGGTGTTTTGCTTTGAGACGATATTTTAAAGTCCTGTTACTTCTCGTGTGGAATTTAAATTCGGCTTTGCAAACTGTGCAAATTGCCTTGTTTTTGTCCAACGAGCCGTCGGGCAACTTTTTAAAATGAAATGTTCCCCCTAAAAGTCCATCCTTATCCATATTTCCGCCATGGACTCTCTTTTAGTTAGGATAGATGATAGACATATATACATCGACGCCGCATTGAGCAGGTTGGTCCGTTGCTGCGATACGTTAACGCATCCGCCATATTGGATGTGGCAGATCTGCCTGTAAACTAATACAAGCAGGGCCGGTTTTAGCTATGGGCAATGTGGGCGACCGGCCAGGGCGCAGTCTCCGTGAGGGCTTTAAGTTAATGCCTGTTATACCCTATTCACATACACCACTAATATATCTGGGAAACAAAGCTCTACTTTGCCACATCCAAAATGGTGGTGACGTCGACGTACGATTCAGCGCTCAATGCGACGTCTATGTGTCTATGTATGTGTCTATGTATATGTGTCTATGGGATAGATGTTTGACCGTGCATGTGATCAAAGATTATGCAAAGATTATGGGTTATG
Organism: Collichthys lucidus; assembly: GCA_004119915.2. Taxonomy (NCBI): domain Eukaryota; kingdom Metazoa; phylum Chordata; class Actinopteri; family Sciaenidae; genus Collichthys; species Collichthys lucidus. Next base: position 41,588,253 of record CM014080.1, read on the forward strand.
CGTACATTTTTTTAACGCGTTAATTATTTAAAATTAATCACCAAAATTTTTAATTTTGACAGCACTAATATAAATATTCTCTTTTTCTCTATATTGAAAATCAATAAACATATTACAAAAATGATAAA
>CM014080.1:41588480-41615773 GCA_004119915.2 Collichthys lucidus
ACTAAAGTAGCAACAAAACAAGAGGTGTCCGGTTGCTGTATAAGCAGTCTGCTACACCTGCTTTGGTCTTTTCACTGCTGGAGCAATTCACGAGCCGGAGCATTAACCTTAGCTATAATGCAAAAGAACTTAGGCCACATCTGTAATACCCATCTGTATCGCTGGATATGTCTTCTGTCTTTCCCAGTGCTGTAACGTAAAAAACAGCAGCAGCTGTGTTAGCATGTCCCCAGCAGCTGCCAAAAGTGCCAAAAATAGGCAACATGTCACAATCATTCAGGTCAATATTTTACAATGGCATAATTCAAAAACCGCCTGCCGTCTGTTGGAACAGCGGCACAAACACCGACAGCTAACATATCATCTTGTCATGGATGTGAAATACATCCATACGTCTTATCGTGCCCGGTATCTGAGGGTGCCACTGGAACTGCTGGTGCCAGCTGCCACTACATGAGCCAGGCTATGTCATAGGATGTTATATGCATGCACACACAACAAATAAAACAATCACACATGTCTGGTCCAGGTGATCCAAAGGATGATTTCTTTTTCTCTTCTCAGATTATCTTAAAAATAAATAAAAAGTGAGATGAAGAGAAAACAGGTAGCAGAAATGTTTTTGGTTTTTCTTTCTCGTTTCCTATAATCTTGTTGCAACCCATCAGATCAGTCATGTGTTGTTAGTCTACAATATACACTGCTTCTGTAGAAGAGTATATACATATATACATAAAATATATATACCACATGACAGTGATAATTTATTTTGGATCCAACAGCTGTCTCTAGCAGTTAGTCGGTGCTTTCTATTCAACAGTGAGGCTATTTTTGTTTGTTTGTTTGTTTGTTTGTTTTAGTAATAGAACATGCTTATACATTTTTAATCGGGTTCTAGATCATAATACATAGTGGAAAACAATCCTGTGATACACATGGTGGTAAGAATGCCACATATTTTAAATATTAAACATTTTGTAAACGCTTGTTGTGCGTTAACTCTGTATGTCCTTGTGTCTTCACTACACCTGTATCTATGTGTGTGCATGTTCCTGCATGTAAATGTGCTCTGTATCCTCTTGTGTATGTGTGTGTGTGTTGTGTGTGTGTGTGTGTTTTGTGTGTGTGTGGTGTGTTGTGGTGTGATTGATGTCCCTCCCATGGTGCGGAGCACAGTGTGTGTCAGTCCCAGGTGTGTGAGTGCTCGTAAACAGTCTCTTTGATTGAGAGGCTGTGATTCCTGTTTGACAAGCGGCCTTGTGCTGCAAACAGAGTGCTGCATCGCCATAGTTACACAGCATCATGTGGCCATAGATACCCGGCACTGCCATGAAAGAGGACGACAGAACTGCTACAAATTAAAGGTGGAATGAATGACTGCATTAATTAGCTAATGAAGAGATGGTCATTAGGGATTTAACTACTACTGGGTAATAAAGGCTAATAAATATGATATATATATATATATATATATACTGTAAGATATAGCTACTGACAAATGTAAGATCACGTTTAATAATTAGCTGATGTTCACTACTCTGGATTACATAATATTATGCTTTGGAGCACAGTCAGGGTTCGAAATGTACGCCATTTCTTTTCTAGTATCTTGAAAAAATACAAAATGATTCAAAATTTTCTAGGGTTAGGTTAGGGTTAGTATTAGGGTTAGTATTAGGGTTAGGGTTAGGGTTAGGGTTTGTATTAGGGTTAGGGTTTGTATTAGGGTTAGGGTTAGGGTTTGTATTAGGGTTAGGGTTAGGGTTTGTATTAGGGTTAGGGTTAGGGTTAGGGTTTGTATTAGGGTTAGGGTTAGGGTTAGGGTTTGTATTAGGTTAGGGTTCGGGTTAGGGTTCGGTTAGGGTTTGTATTAGGGTTGGGTTAGGGTTTTTATTGGGTTAGGGTTGTTTGTTAGTGTTAGGGTTAGGGTTAGGGTTTGTATTAGGGTTGGGTTAGGGTTAGGGTTAGGGTTTGTATTAGGGTTAGGGTTCGGGTTAGGGTTTGTATTAGGGTTTAGGGTTAGGGTTGGGTTAGGGTTTGTCTTCGGGTTCGGGTTTCGGTTAGGGTTCGGGTTCGGGTTTGTCTTCGGGTTCGGGTTCGGGTTTGTCTTCGGGTTCGGGTTCGGGTTTGTCTTCGGGTTCGGGTTCGGGTTCGGTTCGGTTTTGTGGTTCGGGTTCGGGTTTGTCTTCGGGTTCGGGTTGGGTTCGGGTTTGTCTTCGGGTTCGGGTTCGGGTTCGGGTTTGTCTTCGGGTTCGGGTTCGGGTTCGGGTTCGGGTTTGTCTTCGGGTTGGGTTAGGTTCGGTTTGTCTTCGGGTTCGGGTTCGGGTTCGGGTTCGGGTTTGTCTTCGGGTTCGGGTTCGGGTTCGGGTTTGTCTTCGGGTTCGGGTTCGGGTTTCTTCGGGTTCGGGTTCGGGTTCGGGTTTGTCTTCGGGTTCGGGTTCGGGTTTGTCTTCGGGTTCGGGTTCGGGTTGTCTTCGGGTTCGGGTCGGGTTCGGGTTTGTCTTCGGGTTCGGGTTCGGGTTCGGGTTTGTCTTCGGGTTCGGGTTTGTCTTCGGGTTCGGGTTCGGGTTTGTCTTCGGGTTCGGGTTCGGGTTTGTCTTCGGGTTCGGGTTCGGGTTCGGGTTCGGGTTTGTCTTCGGGTTCGGGTTCGGGTTTTCTTCGGGTTCGGGTTCGGGTTCGGGTTGGGTTCGGGTTTGTCTTCGGGTTCGGGTTCGGTTCGGGTTCGGGTTTGTCTTGGGTTCGGGTTCGGGTTTGTCTTGGGTTCGGGTTCGGGTTTGTCTTCGGGTTCGGGTTAGGGTTCGGGTTCGGGTTTGTCTTCGGGTTCGGGTTCGGGTCGGGTTTGTGTTCGTGTTCGGGTTCGGGTTCGGGTTCGGGTTTGTCTTCGGGTTCGGGTTCGGGTTTGTCTTCGGGTTCGGGTTCGGGTTCGGGTTTGTCTTCGGGTTCGGGTTCGGGTTGGGTTTGTCTTCGGGTTCGGGTTCGGGTTCGGGTTTGTATTCGGGTTCGGGTTCGGGTTTTGTCTTCGGGTTAGGGTTCGGGTTCGGGTTCGGGTTTGTCTTCGGGTTCGGGTTCGGGTTCGGGTTCGGGTTCGGGTTTGTCTTCGGGTTCGGTTTGTCTTAGGGTTAGGGTTCGGGTTCGGGTTTGTTTTCGGGTTCGGGTTCGGGTTCGGGTTTGTCTTCGGGTTCGGGTTCGGGTTTGTCTTCGGGTTCGGGTTCGGGTTCGGGTTCGGGTTTGTCTTCGGGTTCGGGTTCGGGTTCGGGTTCGGTTTGTCTTCGGGTTCGGGTTCGGGTTTGTCTTCGGGTTCGGGTTCGGGTTTGTCTTCGGGTTCGGGTTCGGGTTCGGGTTCGGGTTCGGGTTTGTCTTCGGGTTGGGTTCGGGTTTGTCTTCGGGTTCGGGTTCGGGTTCGGGTTCGGGTTCGGGTTAGGGTTTGTATTAGGGTTAGGGTTCGGTTAGGGTTCGGGTTTGTCTTCGGGTTAGGGTTCGGGTTTGTCTTAGGGTTGGGTTAGGGTTTGTCTTCGGGTTAGGGTTAGGGTTCGGGTTCGGGTTTGTTTCGGGGTTCGGGTTCGGGTTCGGGTTTGTGTTCGTGTTCGGGTTCGGGTTAGGGTTAGGGTTTGTCTTGGGTTCGGGTTCGGGTTTGTCTTCGGGTTCGGGTTCGGGTTCGGTTCGGGTTTGTCTTCGGGTTAGGGTTAGGGTTCGGGTTTGTCTTCGGGTTCGGGTTCGGGTTAGGGTTTGTCTTCGGGTTAGGGTTAGGGTTTGTTTTCGGGTTCGGGTTCGGGTTAGGGTTCGGGTTTGTCTTAGGGTTCGGGTTCGGGTTAGGGTTAGGGTTTGTCTGGGTTAGGGTTTGTCTGGGTTAGGGTTGGGTTAGGGTTTGTATTAGGGTTAGGGTTAGGGTTAGGGTTTGTCTTCGGGTTCGGGTTCGGGTTCGGGTTGGGTTTGTCTTCGGGTTCGGGTTCGGGTTCGGGTTCGGGTTGGGTTTGTCTTCGGGTTCGGGTTTGTCTTCGGGTTAGGGTTCGGGTTCGGGTTCGGGTTTGTATTCGGGTTCGGGTTCGGGTTAGGGTTTTCTTCGGGTTCGGTTCGGGTTCGGGTTTGTCTTCGGGTTCGGGTTCGGGTTCGGGTTTGTTTAGGGTTAGGGTTAGGGTTTGTATTAGGGTTAGGGTTTGTATTCGGGTTAGGGTTAGGGTTTGTATTAGGGTTCGGGTTCGGGTTTGTATTGGGTTAGGGTTCGGGTTCGGGTTGGGTTTGTATTAGGGTTAGGGTTCGGGTTCGGGTTAGGGTTTGTCTTAGGGTTAGGTTCGGGTTTGTCTTCGGGTTCGGGTTCGGGTTTGTCTTGGGTTCGGGTTGGGTTGGGTTTGGGGTTCGTGTTTAGAGTTAGGGTTAGGGTTTGGGTTCTTTTTTGAAGCCTTTTTGTTTTATTTTCTTCTGATTTGACCACATTATTTTAGAAATGTAACTGTTTGGTAGGAGTTTTCGTCGTTGCTGGTTAACACACACTGAAATGATCATTTCACATTCATAGTTTTCCAGAAAGCTTCATTCTACATTTCATAGGTTCAATGCATACACACAAACACTGTCATGATACCGAGCAACCCTCTCGACCAGAGTCATTAATTTGGCCTTGTAATCCTTATCTTTTGGCATAAGCTTATGGATACCAACATACACATACTAAATGTACACAAGCAATCGTAAGTGTGTACATCAGCGTAGAAGCCACCAGAAAATCATAGACAACACAAGCAGGCACAGGTCTACTAAATGTTCACAATCACCACTTTTACCAGGCAGTTTTTTTACAGTAGGCTCTATTTACATAATGGCAGAATTGGATTGAATAGATTTTGCTATGCTGTGTACAATATAAAACCATGTTTAATTACTTGAAAATAAAATATAATTTCGTTACCTTACAACAAACCTTTTATATCTACAGCACAATGGGTTGCCATGTTGACCCACCATGTTGATACAGTAGCCCAGAACAAGAAGAAGGGGGCAAGGCAAGGGGTTGTCACTACAGCTAGATGTCACTGAATCATAAACACTGTTGCTTTATTTTTAAGGGAATTTTTCAACCTGGGTCTTATATGTCTATATAATTGTGCATGTTATGACCATCATTCAAAGCGTGTACTTCTCTGTTGTGAGATTTTTGACTTTGACCTAAGTTTAAAGTACTTTAACTTTGTGTTACATAACACTGAATTAGCTTAATCTTCATCATGAGGAAACCTCCATATACTTCTCCAAAACATGTATCTGTTATAGATCAGGAAATTGAACAATCTTTATTTTCTCAATTGACAATTGTGTATTCACAAAGGACCTATTTTGTTTTATATGAAAAGTTTAAATAAACCCAATGGTCGTTTTCTCAAACCATTGGGGATCCTGTGTTTTGTCAATGCAGGCTATGACTGGGTGGGTGGAAATTATTAGAGGTGGTAAGGTTTTCAAAGGTTCAAAGGGTTCAGATGTCTCCAGTAACAAAATGATTTTGAGGGTGATGAAAGCTAATATTGAATGCTGGTACAAACACATACACACATGCAGCACACACTCTCAGACACTCACACCTCATTCCCAGAAACATATCTCCTGTCACACGCACCTCGCTCGTCTCAACACCCGCCGTGATGGAGATTAATAGCAGCATTTAGAGCCTGCTGAGCTCCACCTGTCAAGGCTGAGGCCCCCAGGGCAGCTCCGGTCTGTGCCTAGGAACGAGAGACTGTCCTGAGGCAAGATCCATCATGGAAGACCGCGACAGGCTGGGATCTCTGGAGCCAGACTCCACAGCTGGACCACCGACACGGGGCCATCCGTCCAGGATGACAAGCACACAGAGTGAATCCAACTGGAGCAGACTCGATAGCTGCTGGATGGAGGAGTGTGGGGACCAAGGTGACATGTGATGGCTGCATGGATATCAGGAGGCTGAGATGCGTGTCTGTGTGTGCACCTTTATACAAGTGCATGCACAAATATACAAATACAGGCAGTTTGCCCTGTGCATGTGTTGCTGCCTTTTGTGCAAATATATGGTCAAATAATTAAAATCATAAACTATAACCCTAACCCTCATGGTGTCATTATAGAAAATGTCAGGGCATCACTAAAATCATTGGGGTTCATCCTCTAGAAAACACGTACATCTGTACAAATTTTCAGGAAGTGGTTGTTGTTATTGTTTTGTTTTGATCTGAATCAAAACGGTGAACTGACTCGTTTTTCCAGAAATCACTTATTATGGTGTTTAATGAGGGCTATTTTGTGTTTTATATATTATTGCACATTGAAGATACTAATATCACTTTGATATGACCGCAGTACTGTTATTACTGCTTTATAATGTCTTATGGTGTCATGATGTGATTTGTATTTAAAATCACAGCAAGGCAACATATTTTTAAAAACAGAGGGAGTCTATGATTTTCAGGACCTTCTGGCTCTCACTGCAAAAACATTGTCGGGCTTAGATTTTACATGATAGAAAAAAACAAACTGCCATTTAAATAAGTTATGAAGTTAAAAATAATTTTTTCAAATAGGTTTTTGTTGCTTTGATAAGAAGTCTCCAGGAGTTGGGTGGTTGCAGCACATTGACGGCTGAGGTTTGACAGCTGCCGTGACCTGTCAGTCATTTCTATTACAGTATCAACAACAGCACGCCCACAGAGCGCTGCTGGATGCTGACTGTTTGCCAGCCTCATTGCAGAGGCAGAACAATGGCTCTCATTTCCTTACCCAGCACTCCTCCATCATACACCATAAATAGCCTGTTAGTTCTTTGAGGAATTAATGAAGGGACAATGGCTTTGACCTTTACTCCTTAAAATTGGTCACTTATCAGAAATGTGTGAAAATAATACATTTCTGTCATTTCAAGTCCAAAACATGAGTCAGTTCTCCTTCAGATGTTACTGTGCTTTTCCATCATGACTAATGTTTTTTAAGTGTGAAGGGGACAACCTTCAGTCGTAACTGATTTGCAATAATAACCATTAATACCATCATTATTCTCATAAAAACTAAATGTTTTTCAAACTTGTCAAAAACTGTTGTGTAATCTTATAAGCTACTTTACAGGAAGCATCAGTTCTATTACATCATCATCGTGGGTAACATGAGTACATCACGAGTGAACGGGTTCTCGCTCCCGTCTCAAATACAGCAGCTTAGTCAGCACCTTCAAATTGACACCATGGTTATCTCATGCTGTTGTATGGCTCTGTGGTCAAGTTAGCAACAGTTATTATGAAATGACTGAAGACTTTCAAAATAAGACTTATTCGGGCAACAAGACTGATCGGTTAGGTTTAGTAAGTAACATAAGTATGTTAGTTAGGTTAGATTTGGAATGCACCAACAAATATATTTCGATGTCTACCCCAACGTCCTCCATACGCTGACTTTCTTGTCACGTAACTTTGATGAAAACATTACAATAGAGGTTCCCCTGAAGAATTGACACTAGAGAGATACCAACAGCTTCATAGTTTGAAGTGTGGGTCACTTTATGTGTTGAGAGTAAGAACGGCTGCATATGTTCTGTTCTAAGGCACGTCGATGCAGTCAACTTCAGGGTGTCTAGTCCTGTCTGGTGGCGTTTCTTATAATATTGTTTCAATGGAAAGTCAGCTTGCCTACTTTCTGCCTTTGAGGCGTAACATGATTATTTTGTCCAGTTTTAAGATTATTTAGTCCTTATGTCTGACTCATATTCTGCTTATATATTTGGCTTTTATGTGACCTAAACACAATCACAAGTGCACAAGGGAAATATTAAAAACAATATCAGAATAATCTAATCAGAAGTAAAATATCAGACCTGGTCATTGACGTAAAACACACAGTGAAAAAATGTGATTCGCACCAAGCGAGCTTCTCTAATTTTGAATAACTGACATGTGCACCTCAAACCTTACAACATTATGAAAAAGAAGAAACCAAATTAAAGTTGAATCATTTGTCTCTTAAAGTTGTCATCTGAACAGTAATAGTTAATCAAACTTAATCATTTAATTTGCCTGTAATTCCTCCATCAAAAGCATTTCCTATCTGCCAGCCCACAGATCCGACATCAAACATTACCACACAAAATTTCGAATAAATCGCCTCCAATAATCACTTCCAATGACTCACATGCTGCAAAGCATCAGTGTGTGTATTTTTGCAATCAGATTACATGTAATCTTTCTAGTTTTCATTCCTATTGTCTGACTGGGACATGATATGAAAGATTGTGTAATTTGTACATTTTTTTTTTCCCAGCCAGATTACTTCAGTAATCAGATTACATATCATTTGTGTTCCCAGCGCACTGAACCACTAACTGGAGCTTTAGATAAAGAGGTGGTCTGTGCATAAGATGTATAAAAGATGATCATGTAATTAGTTACATCCCTATCCTGGTGTATCGCTAACCGGAGCTTTAGATAAAGAGCAGCGTGGAGAGGCACTGTTGACGATCAGCACTGCAAAGCTGACGGAGCTGATGGCTATTAGCATAATTAATGTCAGCGCCGTAATGCACTCCAATCCTGAGACAGCCTGCTTCACACACACACACACACACACACACACACACACACACACACACACACACACACACACACACACACACACACACACACTTACATTTGTGTAGAGGCCTAAGCATAAAAGCAGAAACATAATCAAATCTGCAATACATAAGTCAAGGCTCAACATGAAAATGTCATGTGCGATCCTTCCTGTGATGTGATGCTAACACGTCACTGTAATGACAGAACTGCAACAGTCACCGGTATCTGCAAATCACGTACAGCATGTCCCGAACATTAAAATAAAAGCATACACTGTGACGTATTATGTTAAAAGCCGGGGCAAGATAGGTTAGATAGAACGTAGGCCTGTGTGTTAAAGATAGCACAGGATGCCTGAGGGGGTGTGACAGAAAACCAAGGCTGCCTGCTCTTTCTCTCCCTTGTTCTTTTTTTTTCTCCCTCCTTTTTTTCTCTCTTTCTCAACACCTCCCAATTCCTCTCTTCCACTCTCTTCTCTTCTCTCTCTGCGCCACGCAGCCATAAAGCAACTGTAGCTCTAAAAGGCGAAGGCACACAGAGTGAAGCTGGATCTCTCTCAGATTCCTCTCTGCTCTTAACCATTTCAAATCTCCAGTGCCAAGGACACAGAGTGAGCTTAGAGTGTGAAAAGTAAAGCCACTTAGCGGGGAAAATAAGCATATCACATGGAGTGAGTTGGCGTGGCTGCATTCACATCGACAAACGTGTCGGTGATTTGACACAATTTTGCAACCTCTGCCAAAACCTGAATCTGTTTTCTGTCTTGGGAAAAAAAAAAGAAATAATACTTGAAACAAAATAGTGTCTGAGTAGCTCTAATCTTTGAGCAACGCTTAATTCAAGCCTGCGACCTGTGTCTTTAATGATTACATAATTCAGTCACAAGGATGATCACAGGTAGCTTTTATCACACCTGCACCAAATTAGCAGTTTTCTGCAGAGCTTGAAAAAAAGCAGTGATGTGAAACAAGTTGCACGCTGTTTTCTTTTTTTTCAGATAAAGCCATAAAAAACTGAGGGTTCATACACAAAGAGCAGAACAAGAGCACAACTCGTCTTTCATTAGTTCTGTTTCATTCCGGGTGGTGTGGGTCGCTTGATCAAGGACATCCACAGAGTCTCTTCTTGGGCAGGTTATGTACACAGCTAGTTTTAGTCTTGTACCTGCGTTTTACCTTCCAGAGGCTGCAAAGCCTCATGCATTCCTTTGCAATTACTAAATTTGACCTTTAGTTAAGTACACACTTTTTTTTCCCCAGTGGGCTAGCATTAGCAACCAGTTAGGGTTTCATGTTAGTTCAGGTCTGATACTATCTTGGCTATTTTTTTTTAGTTAAGCTGCTAAGGTGTCCCGATGTCTTGCTCATAATTGGCTTTGGTGACAAGTGAACATAGCCAAGAGTGTTTCCCACTCCAGGGCTAACAGAGTCTGCTGCTTGTCTATTGCCAATACCACCACTGTGTCTGTTGAATCCATAGAGCCATATTAAACTTATATTTGTAAGTCCCATAAATTTAAAAAAATAAAAGGCTTCTCTACTACACCTTGTAGGTTTGTCTAGTTTACACATCATGTTGTTGTTATCTGAGTAAATTAAAAAAATCTATAAGTGTGTATCTGACTTGATTTCTTCTTGGATGTTCTGGAGATTTGTGTGATGTTTTTACCGATCGAGCTGTATAAAGCACATTGTGCTCCGACTTTATGTAGTTCTAAGCTTGTTTTAGGTAAGCATCGTGTCACAACTTTAGCCAGCCTTTAGTTTTTCATTCACCTGTTTTCTGTTTTTTCCACACTAACCCTCATGTCATTTCAGACGCTGCCACTCCCCCCTGCTCTGCATTAACCGCTGAGTTCATTCACCTGGCTTGCCCCACCTCCACTCACCTGCTCCTCATCAGCTAATCAGCCCCTCAGTATATATACCAGTCCACTTCCCTCAGTTCTTTGCCAGATCGTCTAGCGTGTTTTCCCTAGTATCCAGCAATTCTACTACCCTGTTTCTGATCCTGCCTGCTCTGTTTTGACCTGCCCTTTTGGACTTTGGACCTCCCTTTCTGCCTGCTCCTACTGGATTTGTTTGCCACGCGGACTGCTTTCTGGTTTGACCTCTGTTAGTCATTAAACTCTTTCTCCACCCGAACTGTTTCCTGTGTCGTGCTATTGGGTTCTTGCCTGCCGTTTTGTAACTCCTGACACATCAGGCTTGAACATCAAAAAGCCTCAACATCATTTGCTTTTTATTTTTCACTTAGACGAAGGAGTAACCAAGAAATCACTATCCAAGGTCTGACCTTTGCACTCCATGAAGGGTCAATAGGTTAGAAATGTAACCAGGGGCAAGGCTTTGACAAAGCTTGAGAGGCATCAATAAAAATGTAAAACAGATTGAAACACATTTAACCAGGTGTAATGTCTTCCCTTCCTGGCCTATAGTCGAATGTTTTGCAGAAACCTGCATAGCATTGAACCGAGCCATGCTGTTCCAGTAGGAGTACTCGTAGTACAATAACATTACATCAAAGCTAAATATGTTGTATCAATGTGACTTCTAACCCAAACGGATCAAATGTGAGCGATATTATTCGGAAAATGCTTGTAGTAGAAGAAAATGTATGCACATGCTTGGGTAAAGCTGTTTCATTAATACTGAATAACAGCAAGTGTTTGACGGTTTTATGTAGGTCTTGTTGGAAAATGCACAGGACATATGTTTTAATCTGTCTAGTATCCCTATGTGAGAAAACTGAGTTAGCCACTGTAGCAGAATAAAGATGTAGCAGAGGAAAGGGGCCAAGATGTAGTACTTAGAAAAGCTGAGAAAATGTATCTTTAGTATTATTTATTTATTACTAGCTGTCTGCCCATTATAATGTTTCAGCTTCACCTGCACATTGTGTGCTGTGATATCAGACCTGTTAGCCAAGGAGGAACGCCTGTTTGAACCTGAAAAGACAGTTTCATCTGCTATGAACCAAATGCAAGGAAACAAAACATTAGCTATAAGTTAGTGACACGTTAATATGTAATGTATTGGCCATCATTTGAAATTGTAGCACCAGTTTACAGTTCAACCCTAACTTTCAATACATTGCATGATATTTTGTATGAATATTTTTGTATGAATTACAAAATCAATTTCAAAATTAAGTACCTGACATTAAATTGACACTAGTTTCTAGTGATGAAGACATAACATTTACTTTACTTCAATTTTTGCAGATTTTATATAAGATCTGGAAATATAGTTACCATGTTGTAAAGAGCTTAGTGGTCTCTCTGCTTCTGCAAAAGGTTTTTAAAAAAATAAAAGGACCAGCTGCAGTACTAATGTATTGCATACATACTGTAAATAGGGACTTCTGCAGCACATGCTACTGTGGTTAAATGATTACTCATGAACTGTAAGGTGAGGAGCTTGTTACAGTTAATCGTATGCTAAATCTTAATGTTACAGTGGGGCTTTGTAAACAATGGATAACCAAGTGTGTGACTGGATCAAGCAATGCCACAAAAGTGAGGTCACAATTAGAGAGTCACGTCACTACATCAGTATCCATAACACATGATCACACACAGTAACACGCAGTACATGAGGTAGGTGCTTATTGTGATTCAACCGTAGAGTTTTGACTGTCATTCCACGTCATAGTTATCACTTCTGTGCATTTACAAATCTCAAAATCGGAATAACAAAGTTCTATCTGGGCAAAGATTGATCGTTTTCCTCTGTTGTATGTCTGTCTCTCTTAAATCCACATTTACAGTGACAAGACGGCTGCTATACTTGTTGCAATCACAGAAGAATGACCAGCTGATTCATGGGAGAAATCATCTAAATCCACTCAGACTGCTGAAATGTCATCAGCACATGTCTTGATCCTATGAATCGTGTGAATCTTGGGCCAGGTATTATGTGATTGAGGATGAAGATGGATTACACAGACATAGTGTCCACCCTGACCCTCCGCAGCGTGTGTGTGTGTGTGTGTGTGTGTGTGTGTGTGTGTGTGTGTGTGTGTTCAAAACTTTAAAACTTGACTGTTTAGTCCTCTGATGTCTAGGTTGTAGTTAGAGACAGGTTAGCGTCAGGGTTGTAGAAATGTTGAAATTAAGACTAGGTCAGGCTCGAATCACAAGAGTTATAAGTAAAGAGACATTTCAGTTTTTTCTTATGCATGATCACAAATAGTCTCATACCACAAGACATAACATTGTATCTCACACTACGTGATGTTAAGAAGTCGATTTTACTTCCACATACAATCTCATTTTCCTCTCTCTCTAATGCACACACTATTATATGTGCATAAGTTTTAATGGTGTCTTGAAGGATACGTTAAGTAGGGCAAAGTCAGTTCATGCCATATTCACAGTTTTCTCCAACTCAGCTCTGAAACAAACCTGCGTGGCAGTTTCTCGACTCTTAACAGTCACCGTTTGAAAAGCAGTGATGCAACTGTCCAGATGTTAAGACAGGAAGTTCAGACAGGTTCGAAACTTTTGATCCAGATGTTGACCCCCACACAATAGATATCGGTCCTGACCCGGGCCACAGATATGATTGCATGTGGTGCAGTCTAACCCCAGATTTAACACTGACTAATACAAATATACGAGTGTTTTAAGTCTCTGTAATCCTTCTTCCTCTTTATACTCGACATATGTGAGTCTGTTTCTAAATTTGTGTCCCTCAGGACAAGATGTATGTTCATTGTTCAATACAAAAACACATTCAATCCAGTCAAACTTCATAAGATGGTTCAACAAACAACATACCCAGAACATTCAAGTACATGACGCCAGTGAGTTCACAGATACAGCAATGAGGATGCACTGAGGATGCAATGGAGAGGGAAGATGGACTCAGATGATGATAACCACTTGAACTGGTTGAGTGGATTTTGATCAGCCTGTCATGCATGTAAAGATCTACAGATTTTTTTTCCTTCCAACAGATTGTAAAAAGACAAGCTTATAGCAGGACTGGTGCCATATGAGTCAGCTGTATATCTTGTTGTGTGTGCTTTTGAAGTCCAGTGTAACAGTAAAGCTAAGTGAGCCGAGCTGTTCTGTGTTGGGACAATTCAAAAACCAATCCGCACGCCGGCCACGACAGACCAAAAAACGACAACCCAAAGCAACTAAACAGTACACGTAGGAAGCTCCATTCGAGTCACCTGTTAGAAAGAAGCTGCAGTCATAGCTCAAGGAAGTGAATGCTGCTTTTTTTTTTTTCAAAGAACGGATCATTATGAAACGAAAGAGGACCTAAAACGCCTGGGAAGTGAGGATATGATGTCATAGATTGCAGGCAGGCAAGGAAGTATGCATCTAGATAGATAGATAGATAGATAGATAGATAGATAGATAGATAGATAGATAGATAGATAGATAGATAGATAGATAGATAGATAGATCGTGTGTAGGTAAAAGAGGGCGTTCTAATGAGTGTAAATGGATGCAGAGTACAGAATAGTGTGGGCATGTCAGTGTATGTGTAGGCATGTCAGTGCAAATGCAGGACTGTGTGTATGTATGTGTGGGCATGTCGGAATCGATCTGCCCGTGTGCCGGCTGAGCGGAGTGTTGTTGGTGTATCTGTGCGTGTATATATGGCTTCTTCAGTACATCTCCAGCTCACCTTCCAGGCAGCAGGTCCTCCAGAGGCCCGAATGCGTCATCACCTCCTCGTTCTTCTTGCTGGTCTCGTTCTCGTTGGTGCTCTTGATCTTGCAGACGCCGCGCGAGTACAGCCAGTAGTCTGTCCCCACGGCAATGGTCATAAGGCTGAAGGCGGCGAAGGCCCCTACCGTGGTCAGCAGCATCTGAACTCCGCGGTCAAACACGCCCATGTTGCCGCATTCCACGAAAGGGGGGCCCCCTTTCCTCTTGATGTACAGGAAGTAAATATTTGTGAGTTTGCGTCGCCACGCCAGCTCGGAAAACGGGGGGTGGGCGGTGTCGGGCGGACGACGGTAGCGGGGGGCCGCTGGGGGGGCAGGGGAGTTAGGGGAGCTCGGGGGAAATCGTATGGTTGGTTTTTGGGTGGGACAGCAAACAGGTGAAAATTAAAACAAGGGTGGAGGTTTGGGGGTGGATGGGAAGTTGTTTTGGCCCAACAGATGGGTCAAACACACTTTGGTGGGAATGACAGAACCCTCAGCTACTTAGGTTTCTGAAATCTAGTCCTCAAGTGGCAGTAAGTTGCCCTGCTCTGGAAAAAAAAATGTTGACCTAAAAACACAGGCTTCTAGCAGATCCCACAAGAGACGTGGTCTGGGATCTAGGCCTACTTTGTTGAGTAGGAAGGCCTCTAAATGTCAAACTCTGAAAAAGGCCAAGATAATGAGAAGATGGAGGATTTTGCTCTGTTTCTCTGTGGTCGTCTCAGGCCTGAATTTGGCTTTCTGAGCTGACTGATGCACTTACATGTATTACAATCCTCACAGCTTCAACGGTGATGTATGGAATGATGTGCATGTAGCGCTTGATTTTTTCCCCCACATAGGCCAGCACGTACAGCCTACACTGTCATTCTCCAGCTCACACACACAAACACAGACACATTCGCTCACAGAGCCAAACTTTCACTCGCACACACCTGTACACGGACGAGCACACGCATGCACGCAGTGTGAATTAATTCATACTGAACAGGGATGAAGAAACACTGGGGTGTGTGGGGGTGGAGGGTGGTTAAGACTAACACAGTTGGCGGCCTGATTTCTTTAAAATTGGCCTAAAAAAAAAGAGAAAGAAGGCAAAAGCAGAGACCTCCAACAGATGATGACACAATTCAGGATGAGATCTGACTACCTTGATGTAACCCAGTGGATCAGTGAATTATGGAGGCTCATCACAGGCATTTCTGAAGATACAGGCTATCACATGTATTCTGTGGGAAGAAGGTGATGGGAGGCAAGACAGGCAAGACAGACAGGCAGGGCCCAAAATATATTGGAAAAACAAAATAAGGACTGGATGTGCTGAAAGAAATGAAAGAACAAATTCAAAGCAGCAGAATGAAGCGCTCCCCCAAAATCAAGGACAGAATGATAAATAATGCCAAATAATCAGCCGGTACCATGACTGCCATGAAAAAGAGCCATTCCTTAAGAGATGAAGGAAAATAAACCAACCAGGGACGATCAACCCCTCTCTCCAAATAAAAAAATCAAGCCAAAAAGAGGAGGAAAAAATATTAAGTTATGAAAATCAAACGACAGCCTGCTTAGTTTTCCTTTTTCCTAAAATTCTGATCCCCAGTTTCCATATGTGGTCCCTAGACCTTTCTCCGGCGACAGTGGAAATCTGCTATAGGGGGATACAGGCAGCGGTACCGACGGCACACCGCGGAGAGAGGGGCGCATCCAGACGGAGAGGCCGAGCATCACCGGTCATGCAGCCGGTCGCTGGAATGAGGAGGACACGGAGGGATGGACGAAGCTTCCCGTAGCGTCAGAGCCTCTTCCTCCAGCATCCAAACGATCCTACACGGATATATCACGGCCAAACGGAGCACAACGAGCGCACACACAAACACAGCCGTTTACTGTCATCACATAAAAAAAATCATCAGAAATCGTCACAAAGCAATGATTATTTTGGCAAGGCTGTCAGGCGTGGGGGGATCATGTGCGCCAAAAAAAATATATATAAAATTTCAAGTCGAGCAACACATCAATCCTTGGTTTCCTCGTTTTTCTTCTTCGCAGAGCTGAGATAGAAGTGGAGAGAGGAGAGGAGGAGGAGGGGGTGGATGATGGTTAGAAGCAGAGGATGAAAAAA
The DNA here is from genome assembly GCA_004119915.2 of Collichthys lucidus. Classification (NCBI taxonomy): domain Eukaryota; kingdom Metazoa; phylum Chordata; class Actinopteri; family Sciaenidae; genus Collichthys; species Collichthys lucidus. The sequence goes on from CM014080.1 coordinate 41,604,837, forward strand.
AATCGACACAACCAGAGAGCGAGGAAGAGAGAGAGAGAGCGAGGAAGAGAGAGAGAGCGAGGAAGAGAGAGAGAGAGCGAGGAAGAGAGAGAGAGAGAGGGAGAGAGAGAGAGAGGGGGAGATGTTCCGTGCGCAGCAGCAGCACTTTACGCAAAAACAAGCGCACTGCAAAAAAAAGAAAGCAAGAAAGAAAAAAGAAAAAGAGTAAATAAACATTTATTTTCAACAAGTCAGTTCATCTGATTTCAGCATTTCATTTTTTAAGGAGAAAAAAAACACAAATGTGGTGTGTTGGTGAAAAATCAAATGTTCCATCCACTTGTTTGTAGAGTTATTTTATTAAGAGCCATTTTGTTTCGTGATATCCTTTCCTATCCTTTATTTTGAAGGCAACTTTATTTGGAAAGCACCTTGCAAACACAAGTACACAGAGTACGTTACATAAGGGGAAGACATGCATTATTTAAAAACACAATGAATGAAATTATTATAGTGGAATAGAATAATAAAATTACATTAAAATGAGATGGAAAACAAACAGACACAAAAATAATCAGAAGCAGAAATATAGTTACTGTATGGTGTCGTAATAAGATGAAATCATCTTCAGAACAAGTAAAACTATAGAAAAGGAACAATCTCCATAATCCCTTCATTCCAGCGTGGTAGCCAGGACTTTACAACTATGAATGTTATAAGTTGGTGAGTCTCATTTCCACCAGAGAAATTCGTCAGCTGCAAATCAACAACCGCTCACACACTAAAATAACTGCCCCAGAACATGCTCTATTTTCCCTGAATTTAATAGCCAGTTCTTTCAAGGAAATCTAGTAATTTGTAAAATAAATATCATTTGAGCGTTTTATTACACAGGGTCCACATGTTGCCAGAAACAAAACGTCCGGGGGAGACCAGGAGAGAATTATTTACTTTTGTTGACCTAAAAGTTATCAGATGTCTAGTCTAAATATACTGAAATAAGCCTGAAAATAGTGTTCATGTGGAATATAAACTTTCCTCCATGCTTACTGAGCCCATGAAAGTCCCCCCCCAAAAAAACAGAGGGTTTGGCCTCAATAGCAGCAATGGCCCTGTTAAAATAAGAGCTGAATGTAGAACAAATAACTTGTTACAGCAGGTATTTTTTGCAGCGCTGTTGCCCTAAATTGCTAGAGGAATCTGAAGTTAGATTGCATGGTTTATTTTATGTTTTTCTATTGAGACAGACGGTGGTCACTTAAAAACATGGACTCCATTTCATGAGGCAGCAGGTGTGACTGATGCTTAAAGAGATGTAGAAACCTAGTCGACAGCTTTCTGTCCCGCTGAAGCATCCTGGAGCAAGGTACCGACCCCATGACGTCCGACCTCTGACCTCTTTACAGAAGACGGGGCGAGATAAAAACACAATTCTCTGACAGGGATCAATAACGTGTCATGTTATTATTATCAGCAGGTTATTATTTTCCAACAGACTGATGTGTATTTTAATTTCCTGGTGAAGGGAAGATACGAGGCACAAATGATGAAAAGGGTTGAGCAGAGTGAGTGTAAAACACCTGACCGAGCGCTTAAGGGCTTGGATGGGTTCAACAGAAATAGATGGGTTAGGTTGTAAAGCTCAGCGAACCGTGCTCTGTATGTTTGACTCTGTCATATGTTTCGCATCCCTTCGCCTCGCGGAGAAGCTAATGATACTGATACTGTCACAACCCCTGAAATATACTTCATCCTGTAATTAGACACATGTTCCAAATATTACCACAGACACATACACTGATATCAATTCATTTTAAAGCTAATGGATGCTTTGATGGCCCAAACATTATATGTAGATGTCAGCTGTGCATGTGGGTGGACTACAGCATCCAGAATCTGAATGAATGTACGCCTAATCTGCATAATTTCTGTATATTTATATCCCTAAATATATTTGTTTGTGTCAAAATGTTCTTGTTTTGTTTGTTTGTTTGTGTTTTATTAGTCACATCCTGTTCGTCCTCACAGTGCACCATGGTTACTGCTGCCTCTTCGTGGTGCTGAAATGGACAGATCCCTCACTGGATCCAGAAGCACGGCAACTGTCTCCCTCTTGTGATAGGCTGCTCTGTAGCCACATGGTATTTTCATGGGGATTGCCAGGGATGTAGACACAGAATCACACACACAGATACTCAGTGCAGCAGGCTGGCCTGGAGGTAACAGAAACTGCTTATGTTTAGAGGCAAAGATGGGTTGAAGCTACATTTCTGCCTGTTGGTGATGATGGCGATTTGTTGTTCATAGATGCATCGAGTTAATGTCTTCATGCAGGAGCTTGAATTGAGTGCTTCCGCTATTTTGCTTGAAAAATGACGTGTTTAAGCTCAGAAAATGGGGACTAATCAGGTCAAATTAAAAAAAACACTGTAGGACACTGAATCACTATGAAGGCTTTGCTCTGATGACCTGAAGTAGAAAGTACATTTATGTTGCGTTCTAGTGTAAAGGGGCTGTGTTAAAATATCATAACCAAACATGATTCGATCAGTTGGTCTTGTCTTCCCTTTCTAAATCTTTTACAATACGCACACTTAAACAACAGGAAGGGACTGAATCACAATTTCAGACTGAAGTGTTAAACTACCTCTGGAACAATTCGAAAACTAGACATGCCACGTTCTATCTAAGTTTCACCTGTTTTGTTTCTTGTGTTTACCGAACAGCTTGTTTGTCAGTTTGTCAAGAATTGTCAAGTTACACTCTTTTGTATTGACCAAGCTCTCCAGAAACACTGGCTCCTACATATCCCATAATGCAACTTGAGAGCATTGCACATTAGACTGTACCAACCTCCTGAGTACCCACCTCTTTCAAACGCCATGTAGTAAGTCTCAAGCCCAAGCTGAAATGACAAATAAACTGAACATGAGGAGTAAAATCAGAAGAGTGACCCTTTAACATGGTCAGTAGCTCTCCATCCAGTAGAAAATGAAATCTACAAGCATGATCATGAATTAAAATCTGACTGCATTGAAGAGGCCGAGTGAAATCCCACTCTGAAGAGAACGGTTACATACTGGCACCAAGAAATAGATTCTTTCGAATAAGAGTTACGACGTTTCAGATGCACGCCGCTCACATCCTACACATACAGCAGCAATGTAGCTGTGGGCTATACAGTACAAAGGCTAACTCACAGAGGAGGTGCGATTCCTACACAACATTTCATAATTTCTAGGTACCAAAGTTCAGATGTTTTCACAGCTATCTCTCACTGCCATTTGCAGCCTCTGATATGCAAAGTTGTTCACTACAACATCTAGACACAAGCCTGCTAAGGGCTGCTGGCCTGAAATAGCAATTCAGAAGACTCGGAGTGAATGTATAAACCGAGAAGTGAAGCGGCAGCGGCTGGTTCAGAATGTTAGTTCAGCCATACATGTTTCAGATGATGCAGATGAGATTTTATTGGTCTGCCGTTGAAGGAACTTGGATCTTTTGGCATTGATCTAGCATTTTGAAATTACACTAAGTTGCCCGTTGGGGATGCTGTAATTAAATGTCAAAACTTCAAACTTTGAAAGGCCATAACTGCCGCAGCACTAGTCTGATCTGGATGTAATGAGGGAGCCTCTGTCTTGTCACCAATTGGCCTACAGCTGCCTGCACCATTTGTGGGTTAAGACATGCACAGTGTACAAAAGATCTCAAAAGAAGAGAAGAAGAAGCTGCAGAAAGAGTGGGAGGAAGAAAGTGAGAGGAAAAGACAGAGAGGGATAGAAACTGAGCCGTAGAGAAGAAGAGAGGCAGAGAGTGAACAGTCTGCCATGTTGGCCGCCCTCCCTCCTCCTCCTCTGGGGTCTAGAGGACATGTTTAACATTCTACTCTACTCCTCCTCCTCTCCTCTCATCCAGCCACAGCCTCAAGTCCCTGCTGCACTCTGGTTACTGATGGCCAGAGACGAGAGGAGAGGCACAGAAAATCCCTTAATCATGACCAGCGCGGCATTGTTGCTGCATTCTTGTTGCTGTATCTCGTGGGCTCATTGGGCACAAGCGTTGTTGTCGATGACACTCGTGTAGTTTGTCATTTTTTATCTCAAAAAGGTCTTTTCTATTTTGTAAAGTATTATAGTCAATGCAGCATCAAAATTGTACAGTTTAAATGTTTAGGATAATTTCAAAAATAGCATAGGCCAGATTAGGGAGCTCATTATTGTTAAATATCCATAACTGACTTTTTAACTTTTTGAACTTAGTATGTTATGGTGACTAATAAAACTGTGAATAAACACAGGGTCCTGTCACACCAGATGAGCTAAATTCCTACATGTGTCGCTGCAAAGCTTGCTGGTCAGTGTGGCACCTTTCCAAACCACCTGCACCTGCTGCAGGTTATTTATATATATATATATATATAGATATATATATATATATATATATATATATATATATATATATAGAACAGTGCCAAAACTTCTGCTACAGGTTGCAAGCTGTCCAGCCACAGCAAGCTCTCTCTAGTCAGCCCAAATGGTATGGAAGCGGGCAGCGACTCGATTGCAGTAACGTGAGTTTTTGTTCATTCATTAGTTTTTGCGCTACTACTTGACTGCAGTGAGCTCGCTAACTAGTTCACAGAATACAAATAAAGCACAGAAAACACAGATTTTTGTCTTCTTGATCGTGACTCCATGAAGATAACTCCATGATACTTTGCATCAAAAGGTATATAACAGATAAAGATGGTTACTAGAGTGTTGGAGACCAAAACAGAGCTAAAGTGAGAGTTGGGAGATTGTTTGGATCTTTTTGAAGTGGGACTAGATGAGGTACTTTATACCATAGACATATATACATAGACATATATACATAGACGCCTCATTGAGCAGGTTGGTTTGTTGCTGCGTTACGTTAACGTGTCCGCCATACTGAATGTGGCAGATCTGCCCGTAAACTAAAAAAAGGAAATGGACTGAACTTCATAAGCGCTTTTCTAAAAAGTTCTTTAAGTTATTGTTTCTTATACACCCATTCACACACACACTAATGTATCTGGGAAACAAACAGGCACCAAAAACAACAACAACATGTAACTTTTAAAGTGATGATTATAAATGTTTACTCCTTATGCTTAAGATATAAGTAAGCACCAAACCAACGTATGTATTTTTCTAATGCTAGTGTTTACTAGCATTAGAAAAGTGTTTACAGCAACTAATGCGTGTAACACTGTTACTGTGATGATAAATATTGAAATATTTATAAGTTAAAAACCTTGGAAAAGAATACTCTTGCACAGCTTTTTCTGTGTGTTTGCCACTCTACAACTTAAAGGTTGCGCTCCACTTTGCCACATCCAAAACGGAGGTGATGTCGACGTACGATTTATCGCTCAATGCGGCGTCTACATATATATGTCTATGCTTTATACATAGTCAGTGTATACCTAGATAGCAGTCAGTGCCCTCCAGGCTGGAGAAGCGAAAAAAAAGTTCCAGCACAGAAGTGGAGCAAAGCAGAGAACGATGTGTTTTAGCCGATGATGGTATGAAATGGACTGAGCATAAGTGACATAACCTGGAGGTTTCCAAAGCGCTATTTCGAAATATATGCAGTGCTGGTTGCTGCCATGTTGGATGTACTGCTTCCTCTCCCCAACTAGTCTAAATAGTATCAAAGACGTGGATCCTCAGTGGACCTGAGGCGGGCCAAATGACGGCTGGGTGCTCTAATAAGCCATCTGCAAGGGCACTTACCTGTCAATCAAAGCATCCAGGCTGGTAATTATGCCCAACTTTAAGCCTTAATATCATTTAAACGGGTTATCTAAAAAAGAAAAACACAGTTGCCATTGACAGGGAATTTACTATAGAGATCAAAAACGGTGTCTGTACCAGGCATGTTTATTTCTGCTGTGAAGTTAGACATTTTAATATGGCTGCTTTTGGAGATGAACTCACTCCCGGAGCCTGTCTCAAGCAGACACTCGAGGAATTACAGTTTTTAGCACTTCCACATTGACTTCATTTCCCAGCACCAGAGGTTGCTGCTTGGTTTTAGCCACATAAAGGAAGGCCTACCCAAAATAATCAAGTGTATGCTATAGTGAGCGTATTCTCACCACTGTACCTTGCTGTCAGACAGTTTTATCCCTTCGTGCCAACCATGGAACTTATGTATTCGGTTAATCAATTATTGCACCTTTAAATAGTAGTGACATCTTTTGTGGACTGTCCTGTCCTTTAAAGCCACATTTTCTTTGTGACTTTGGGCTATACAAATAAAAATTGAATTGAATTGAATTAAAGTGAAAGACCTAAAGATGGTATATTAGTATAATGTTATACATTATAGTGACGCACACAGGACTTACAGACACATACAGGAGTCCTACATGTCTAATTTAGGCTGATACGGCTCCATTCTCTTCTCTCTCCTTCTCTGCTCTCTTTATCACTTTATATTCCCTTTTTAAGCAAACAACTATTATCTTTATATCTCTGTCACACTCCTGAGCACTTTTCTATCCTTCCTCCGTCTTTTTCCACCCTCTTCCTCTCTCTTCTCTCTCGCTCCCCCTTTGCCCCCTTTTGCCTGAGGGTGAGCCAGGGTGTCCTGTTTCCTCTCACTCTCTCGCGAGCTTCCAGTCTGCATGAATGACTCTGCGTTACCTGCTGCAACCTGGCCTACTTCGAAAGTTCCTCCTCTGCTCTGCTCCAGCGCCACCAGCAAAGTCACAGCCAGACAAAAAGAGGTGGTGGGCTAGTGAATTAGCAAGTGGAAGGGAGAAGGAGAGCAGATAAGAGGAGCAAGGAAAGAAAAGTGTACGGCTTTGAATATATTTTTAAGAGCACTTCATGCTGCATTCACATTGTGGCACTGCTCCACAGAGGACAAACTGGTTTATTCATTATTTTCAGGGGGAGAACAATGGAAATTTCCTGCCAGTGTGTTGATGTAAAGGGGTTCATGCTTCTTTTTTAAATCTTCTGCTGTAGCGATGAAACAAAACCAGCAAGACACCGAAAAGACTTTCGGATTGGATGCCGCCACATCTGTTTGTCCAGCTGTTCTTTTTGCCGTTAACTACTCAAGAGTTTTTTCCTCTTAAAACGTGAGTTTTGGAGGAAAAGACATAAAGTGAAATCTCACTTTGGGTCCCGCTGTTCCACTTTTCTGTTTTGTTGCTTTCTAATTTACAGTGGAAACATTTGAAATAAATCATGTCTACATTCATTTTCAGACATTACAATAATTACCCTCAACAAATTATACTGTCACTGAGACAACAGGCAGCCTGTACACTGAAATAAAATTGGTCAGAGTTTGTGTTGTAGCACAAAACTGAAACGCTTTTTTATTTTGCAGTCTTGTGCTAACATACATGCTGCAGCTTTATTCTTAAGTCTACTTTATTCTAATTTGGTCTTCACATTTGCTGACCCCGTCAGAATAAATTTTCACTGTTATCAAAAGCTGTTACCAGAGGGGTAAACAGCAACATGGTCACTGTACTCACAAACATGAGAGTATGAGAAATAGGGTCTTTGTTAAAGACCAAAAATATGCTGCAGTACAGCTTTTGGGAATCAAAATGTAAGTGTTTATTAGAGAATATGCAAAGCTCTTTGAAGCATTATTTCACCAAAAACCCCACAACACACACACACACATACCACACACACACACACACACACACACACACACACACACACACACACCACACACACACACACACACACACACCCACACACATACACACACAGACAAATTAACTATCTGTATCAATTTATAATGTGTCATTTCTATTTTCTACAAATAATGGTATCTGAACTGGCAAGCTGGCGATAATTTTGGTCAAATATTGTTGCGCTGACCTTCTTTCAGGATTAATTTGCTTGAAATAAATAATATATCAACCCCTCTCTGTCCATGCATCATGCATCATGCTCTTTCTGTCTGTTCTGATGAACACATGCAAACAGAGAGGAAGAGGAAGCAGAAAATGTACCTTTATGAATTTCATGAGAATAACAGTCCTAACAAGCAAGATCATTTATTTGGATCCCTAGCTTCCACCGAGTGGTCACCAGTATTCACAGGGTTCACAGACAAACAACCTACTGACAAAAATAATGCTGATAATGAGTGGTCATGTTCCCTTTCATGTTTCTTATTGGAACGTGACATAAACTTCTGTGTGATATGACTCCAGAAACAGCTAATCAAATAAATTTTGTAAATTGTGTATATATTCAAGACTTTCTTTTGCAAAAGCTTGCTCACCCTCTTGACTCCTGGGCTGAAAAACACTGTGTAACTGTGTGATCGTCGGTCTTACGGATAAAGAGTGACGAGTTGCCTATAAAAAGCCTCATATTCAAGGTCAAGACTGTAGGTCACAGAGATAATCACCAGACAACATGTATGCCTCCATCCTTAAGTCATAAGTACGAAAAAGGGAGAGACGGGCTAATTGCTGTGGATTTTCAGTCCTCCGAGGTATTGTCTCCCAGACCCTGCTGTTACAGAGGTGAACTTCTCTCTTCTCTCGTCTCCTGGGTGAACGAGGGAGGTCCCAAGGCGGTCCTCCCTCCTCAGAAGTCAGCCTTAATGGGGGCAGAGGAGAACAGAGGAGGAGAAAAAAAAAGGGAGCTCAATCAAGATTCCTTTTACTTTTTTATTCACCTTCAGCTTTTTCCATTTTCTCTCTCTCTCACTGCCTATCTTCTGATTATTCACTTTATATCCTGACTTCCTGTTGAAGATTCTCTCTGCCGTGTCTTTTCCGACTCTTTTCTGTGGTTTTTCGTTGGCTGGTGCTCACGATGTGGATGATACTAGGATGGCACACTCATCCAAGAACGCCAGCCCACACAGAGCCCACCTTATCTTCTGTCACCTGTTTGTTTGTCTTTATTCTGTATTAGTGCAGTTATCATGCTGTAAATAGCAAACAGCACCATCAGGGGAAAAAAAGCCTCACATAGAGATGTAAAGTGGAATTATTTTTAGGGATTACTTGTTTCAGGAAATCGAAAAAATCAGTTCATGAATTCATCTTCTGCATAGATAATGTTAGGTGACTGGAGCACACTCACAGCTTAGTCGAGCATGAAACTCTCACAATGGAATCATCACTACAATTGATCAGTAACTCATTAAAGATTATATCTCATAATCTCGCAGGCCTTCGGGTTATTTAATTTTGCATGTGAAGAGACATCCAGTTACTCCAAGACGCACCAGTGGCTTCTTTCTCGATTCAAATGGGCTTTACATATATTTGTATTTCTTCCACCAACACAGCACTCATCATTTATAGCAGCTTTGACACTCAGTTCTGGATAGAAGGTTTGGTATCACGAGAAAAAGTGACATCAATGCGTACCCTTTGTAGAGCAATATGCCAGCTAAGTTGCTTACAGTGTGAAAAGGCCTCAAGGCTGACATCAGCGCTACTTAAAGCCAACCAAAAGACTCCGGTTCAAGCCAACATGTCTGCAAGTATCAGCCCTGCTGAAGTGTCCTTGAGCCAAACATTGTATCCTGACCAGCACCGGGATCACTGATGTGTAGCTGACACTGATGTTTGACCTCCTTGTAGGAAGGAGGAATGTAGAAAGACTAGAGTCTAATGAAAAAGCCAGATTAGAGTATTATTAAAAGCAATTCAGACACAATATGAATTAATGAATCAGCATGAGTTAATTTGCCTTATGAGCACAAGAGGATACGATGATAATGACCGATCCCTGCGGAGAAATGTAGTCATTACAGCATCCGAAAGCAACAGGAGCTAATAAAGAATATAATACATAAAACAAAATGTCATGTGAGCCGTTAAAGCTGTAATGCACCCGCCGAATTTAATACCACAATGACACAAAAGAATTTATGAATATACAAAGAAAGTGTGTAAAATAAGTACATCCTCTCTCTTATTATGTTTGTGAAAATACAGTGCACCTTTGGACATGAATTACACCATATGTGTAAGTGTTGGAGGTGTCGCTGGCATGTTCACTGTATTCAGATGGACAGTGTATATCTATGGAAGGCAGATGTGAAACTAGAAATTTCAGGATCTGTTCCAAAAGTAAATGGATATCTTATTCCAGACTGATACTGACTAAACATTGACTAGACATGATTGACTAAAAATCCAACCCTTGTACGTAGCCTTTATCACATTCATGTCATATGGCACATTATACACCACTACACCATGTGTGCTGGTAACACTATATGGGGTCTATAGTTATTTTTTGAAAACTCACAACTTCACCGCTCGTAGCTGAAGTAACACTTATAGCATGTTTTACTCTCACAGAAGTTAGGCAAACAATGGACAGCCCAGATGTGATGTCATGGCTCTGTATAAGCTCCATATAGCCTGTAGTGAAACAGCAGAAAACTATTCTTCAACACATGCTCCACTGATCCTGACTTGAACATCTTAGCTGCATATTAGAAATGTGCTTTGGTTGAGGTTCTTTTCTTCTCTCTCCCTTTCTCTTCCTATGTCTCTCTCTCTCTCTCTCTGTGGAAGTTAAAGGGCCAGTGGAGCCTGATTAGGATGCAGAGGAGGAAGGCTCTGCTGCAAATTGAAAACATATTGATTCTCCTCATGCTTGGAGGGAGAGGGGCGAGAGACAGAGGGAGAGAAGGAAAAAAAGACAAGAGGGGGACAGAGAGAGAGAGAGAGAGAGAGAGAGAGAGAGAGAGAGAGAGAGAGAGAGGATATAATCTGGTGATGAAACAGAGAGAGGGCAAGACAGTTGCCCACTGCCAGTAGCAACTTGTATGGATGTCTGGTCTCTGTGTTACACACAAGCAAATACGCACATGTGCATTTTTTTCCCTCTATAAACTAAGATAGCATCCCATGGGTTGGGTTGGGTTGGGGGGGGGGGGGGGGGGGGGGGGGGGGGGGGGGGGGGGGGGGGGGG
>CM014080.1:41615873-41679734 GCA_004119915.2 Collichthys lucidus
CTGAGCTTTATGGTGCTATAAAGCTTTATGCTCTAGAGTTGTATTTTGTGTGACATTATTGCCCTGGCCTTCTGTTTGTTTTTTGTTTTTTTGGCTGATGTTGGGTTCAGTTGACAGTTTTTTCTCAATTGCTAAAACACTAAAACCCATTGGCTAAACAAAGTTCTCAGTTGCCTGAACTCATTTAGCTAATTGTGCAGTCTGTTGCCAAAACCTTAAACCATTTCACATGGTAAAACTTTTTTTTGTCCCTTTTAGTATTGTATTGTGTATAGCCTACAGTACTGTACAATAAACAAATTATATGGCCTATATGAATGTGAAATTGGTTTTGACATGAAAAATGTACTCCCTGAGAACTATATGTTTTGAACAATGTGTTTTTGGTGTATTGATTACTGCCTGCTTGATAGTGTATATCATTTTGATGGCTTTGTTTACGATTGGAGAGCAGTGTCTGGTTTTGAGCACACGTAAAACAGTTTTGAGAGGAAAGTTTGATTTTGCAAGAGGAGTCAGAGGTTTTTTTAAATTCTGATTGAAGATGAGGTTTTGTGTTTAATGTTTTAAAAAAATTGAGCAAGGTTCAAGAAATTGAGATCTATCTATCTATCTATCTATCTATCTATCTATCTATCTATCTATCTATCTATCTATCTATCTATCTATCTATCTATCTATATCTATCTATCTATCTATCTATCTATCTATCTATGAAGACGCTGAACCTTCACGAGCACGGCAGTTCATGCATGAGGTCTTTGACAGATGGCAGTTGACGCATGCGTATTATGCACAGCTCAGCCAATCGTAGGCGAGCAACAGCACAGCCTCATTTGCCTCAAGACATGAATAAAAAGCGTTCCGAGACCATGAGTAACCTATTGAAGCAAACATGCCTGAGACAGTTAAAGCACCGAAGAAGGGCTCCAAGAAAGCCGTCTCTAAAGCCACCAAGAGCGGCAAGAAGAGGAGACGCACCAGGAAGGAGAGCTATGCTATCTACGTGTACAAGGTCCTGAAGCAGGTCCACCCCGACACCGGGATCTCCTCCAAGGCTATGGGCATCATGAACTCCTTCGTGAGCGACATCTTTGAGCGCATCGCCGGAGAGGCCTCTCGTCTGGCTCACTACAACAAGCGCTCTACCATCACCTCCAGGGAGATCCAGACCGCTGTCCGCCTCCTGCTGCCCGGTGAGCTGGCCAAGCACGCCGTGTCTGAGGGAACAAAGGCCGTCACCAAGTACACCAGCTCCAAGTAAACTCGCTGTTTACTGCAACAAAACAAAGGTCCTTTTCAGGACCACCCACCACCTCAACTAAGAGCTGTATTCTAACAATGAAATCACAAAAGCCACGGTTATTCTAATTAATGTAATAGACTACGTCACTGCTTATTTACATCGCACTAGGGTTCTTGCATTTTATTGTCCATCTCTAGGCCATAATTAGGTTTTCTGACTGGTAGTAAAGTCTAGGGTTACCCAGACTAGATCTTTATGTCACAGTTGGTGACGTTGAACCATTTGTTTGTATGAGCAAGCATCTGAAGTTTTAATACAGGGGTACTTTATAATGCCCTATGTAATGCTGAAGTTAAATTCAACAACTATGATTAATTGCCTGAATGAGAACATAAGGTGCACCAAGTCAACAGGTACAACTGGGAAGTGTACTTTAAAATATCAAATTAAATATTGTGGGTTGATGAAAGCAAGGATGTTAGAAAAATAGTTAGGGGTGGCTTATGTTTGCAGACTCTTTGGTTTCTAAAAATTGGGAGTTTTAAAATTGTGTTGTTAGAGAGCAAGTAACAGATGAAGATTCTGAAAATTATAACCATAAACAAATTCAGGTGAGTGCTTATGCGAATGTATTTTTTAGTTATCTTTTTAAATGATTTAACTTGTGACAAAAGGAAACCATGCGAGATGAGACATACATTTTCTCATCAGTGTCTCTGACTCAACATATTTTCAGTTTTTAAACTTAATGTATTTTATCATTTTACAATTCTGTCTAAATGCACTACAAGTACTATTTGGGCAGGAGGAGTGTGCATTTTACTAATTGATCCACTGATACTGATTAAGTGTTGAACTGAAATCTGAATTTGTTCAAAGTTTAGTCCTCAGCAGAAGAAATGTTCACAGCACCATAAGCCTCAGCCATCCTCAGTGTGTTTGCTGCTACCAGAATAACTTCAGTTTGCTGAAGGTCTGCTGTTTGGGTCAATTTGGATTATTTATTTATTTAATTTATCTCATCCTGAAAAGAAACTGCTGAGTCACCCTAAGATTTTTAACAAAGTCTAAATCCTCAATTATAACATCAGGCGTATTCTGTTGTGCGATACAGGATGAAGCTTTTAATATCCAGGCACAATAAATTATAAAACAGTAACTGTATATAATTATCCCATAGTAGTAGAATTATTAACAGTTTATTCATATTAAATATTAATCCTCAGCAGAAGAAATTTCACAGCCACGGTGAGCAGCTCTGACATGAAGTCTGTCACCATAAGCCTCGGCCATCCTCAGTGTGTTTGCTGCTACCAGAATAACTTCAGTTTATTACAAAGTGATCGTCAACAGAGGGTTGTTTTTACTTTGAGTCTCTGAACAAACATGTGGGCAGCTGGAAAACGACTTTTGATGGAGCTCTGATTGATTTGAAAACATTTTAGGAGAGAAATAAGTGTGAAAAGTCGCCGCGCAGAGCTGGTCACGACGGGGAATGTGTGAGGTTTGGAGGCTCCCCAAACAAAATGCAGAGAGCATCAGAGCTCTACATGACCTGAACATGAAGAGACACAAGTCCGCTATCGGCTCCCTTCACTGTGAGCCTTCAGCTCTTCTCCCACATTTAGTTTAGAGTGTTTTATCGATGAGGAGAAAACACAAGTGGCACGGCGTTCAGACTGCACAGAGGAGCCACGGGCTGGGTTGAGTCTCCACGGTTCTCATGGTGTGTTTAAGTGCAGCCTCGCTGCTCTGAGCTCTCCAACAGTCCAGTCACACTCTCGTGTTGTCCTGAGTACGAACGGAAGACAAGATGGCAGAAGTAGCTCCAGCTCCAGCCGCCGCTCCGGCTAAAGCGGCCAAGAAGAAGGCGACCAAACCGAAGAAGGCTGGCCCCAGCGTCAGAGACCTCATCGTCAAGACTGTGTCCGCATCCAAGGAGCGCAGCGGCGTGTCTCTGGCCGCCGTCAAGAAGGCTCTGGCTGCCGGAGGTTACGATGTGGACAAGAACAAGGCCCGCGTTAAGGTCGCCATCAAGGCTCTGGTCACTAAGGGGACTCTGGTCCAGACCAAGGGCACCGGGGCATCCGGCTCCTTCAAGATGAACAAGAAGGCTGCTGAGCCCAAAGCCAAGAAGCCGGCCAAGAAAGCCGCTCCTAAAGCCAAGAAGCCCGCAGCCAAGAAACCCGCAACACCCAAGAAGCCCAAGGCGGCAGCAGCAAAGAAGCCGGCAGCCAAGAAATCCCCCAAGAAAGTCAAGAAGCCCAAGGCAGCGGCAGCCAAGAAAGTAGCTAAGAGCCCCAAGAAGCCCACCAAGAGCCCCAAGAAAGTGGCACCCAAGAAGGCCCCTGCAGCCAAGAAAGCTCCCGCTAAGAAGGCTGCCAAGCCCAAAGCCAAGAAGGCAGCACCCAAGAAGAAGTGAGCTCTCCTCACTCACAACTAATGTCCTCACAAAAAAACGGCTCTTCTAAGAGCCAACCACATCATTCATAAAGAGCTCATTCCTAGAATACTCTTAAGTGAAGAACATTATGTTGTTACTTAATTGAGGGTATATATTTAAAGGGGGGGGGTGCTTAAATGCTATTATAAAATTGCCTTTTCAAAAAAATATTCTTGAAGGCAAACAGAAATTAGAAAGTTTATTTTACATAATGGCTGGGATGTTTGTGGAAAACTCATAGGATCCAATTATAACATCTTGTTATACCTGAAATGGTAAATGGTGTTTTTATTCAATATGTTAGCAATGACTCCTAATGTCAACTGACACGCATGCCATGAAAAACAGAAGTCATTGAGTGTTGTTGATGAGTCAAGGAAAAAAAAGTCTTTATTTCCTTTATATTTAAAATGTCCTGTCGAAAGGAAAGTTTAAATGACAAAATCAGTACAGAATTAATATCAGGTTACTCATTGATATTGTGTGGCTGCAGCACATTGTTAAGCTTTTCCTGGCATTTTCTTTTTGAAAATTTAATTTGTGTCTATTTCACCTCTGATCAAATAGGCTTGTTCTGTTCTTATTGACCAGTGGGGATACCCAGCCTTTGTGGGATCGTTAACCAGGCCGTTTTTTTTCTACTTGGTTTGTTAGTGCTTCTTGTTGTTGTGACGACTTCCATCTGAGTTGTTAAAGTCACCTGAATCCAGGTGTGGACGACTGTCATCACAAAAGGTGTTAATTGTTGTTCAGTATCCTGAATAGGGGAATAAAGGACAGGGTGATTGGCATTCTCTGAGGCCTCCTCCTCTGTTGAAGGATACATTGGTGCAGTGGTTAGTGGTTAGGTTCCTGGGTGTTACCTCAGCTGGGGCCATTCTGTGTGGAATTTGCATGCATCCATATGTCTGTGTGGGTTCTTTTTGAGTCCACAGTCCAAAGACATGCAGATAATAGCTGAATTGGTGAGAATGTGAATATTTGTTTGTCTCTGTGTAGTGCTGAATGAATCACGATTAAGAAGCTAGCTAGGCTAATATAGCCAAAACAATGTGAGAGGAGCATTTTGATTGCAGCATTATGTGTATAATTATGAGCTTACTGTATATTTGCCACATTTCTGTCGTGTCAGTTAAAAGAGTGATGCTGACTGTGAGTTGTGAGAATGTAATACTGTTGTACTCCAGTGGATCACCTGACTGTACTAGCTCTGAACTCAGCTGAGTATGGGCTGCTGTCCAGTGAGGGGCAGTGGTCCAGTGGTGTCCAGTGTTAGAGATGCATGTGGTGCACACAGACTGAACTGCAGATGCATGTAATGTAATGACTGAGAGACATACTGACATGCACCTAGTAACTTACTCGCAACCATTTGTTTTTGTGTCCATTACATTTATTTAATTTTATTTCTATTAACGACACTATAAGATTCAAGGAGTTTTATTGTCATTACACAACACATGTAAACATGGGATGAAATGAAATAATTAATAATATAATTTGCAATATATCTGAGCAATAATATCATGGCATAAAACTGTGTGCAAAGTTATTATTTTTGCTAACATTGTTTAGGTTATTTTCATATTCACTTACCTGTCCTGTTTTGTGTCAGTTCCAGGGTGTTTGACCAAAAAATTCCAGGAGGTACAAACACCAAAATAAACATTGACGGTCTGTGCAAAGTATTTTGCACATATTTTACTATATATCGTCCTCCCTCTACTTCACTACTCCATTTAAATTTTGCTATTGGCTGATTCTTAGAGACGTTGCAGGAGACATATGGTGGCACCAATCAACCCCTCCAACATGAGCTATAGATATTTTACCCACATTTATGTTCAGAGATTATTAGTCCATGTCTGGTCTTGATTATGTTTTTATGTTGCACTTGATCACCTCATGCCTTAAAGTGTTGCTTTTATGGTTTGCTCCAAGGTTTTGTTAATATTTAAGTTATGTGCTTCAACTAGGTCATATTATCAGCAAATCTAGGTATCTTGTCTTTTAAGCCTAAAGAGTCTGACAAAATTACTGTTTTGCAAAACTGTATGACTGCCTTTAGGAACCGGATGGCAAGCAACTTTTTGAAGTTAAACATTGAGGTCCTTATAATTGCTTCCACTTATATAGCCTCAAAGGTTGCTTAGTGTATTACATACTGAAAATCTGTACTCAAGTAGAAGTACTGCTACACAATTCATGCACTGAAGGCACAGCCTTCAGAGGCAAATTGGGCTTCAGCATCTTGCCTATAAATACTTGCAGACTGAAGGAGCCAGGGATGGAAACACCAATCAATTAGTCATATTTAAGTAATTATCTATAGTACAATTTCATACGTTTCCTGTATGCTGTAGCTGCTGAAGTTTTGTTACTAAAATTTATTTCAGATGTACCTCCCATCGTTCTCCTTCAATGGTTTTAAAAAAAAAAAAAAAAAAAAAAAAAGGTCAAGATTAATTCAACAAAGCAGAGGACTAAGTTCTTAAGTGAAGAGTGAGGTGGCTCTTAAAAGAGCCTTTGTGTTTCAGGGATGAGCAGACAGTTTAAGCGCGCTCTCCGCGGATGCGGCGGGCCAGCTGTATGTCTTTGGGCATGATGGTGACTCTCTTGGCGTGGATGGCGCACAGATTGGTGTCCTCGAAGAGACCGACCAGGTAAGCCTCGCTGGCCTCCTGCAGAGCCATGACAGCGGAGCTCTGGAAGCGCAGGTCGGTCTTGAAATCCTGAGCGATTTCTCGGACCAGGCGCTGGAAGGGCAGCTTGCGGATGAGCAGCTCGGTGGATTTCTGGTAGCGACGGATCTCTCTCAGAGCCACGGTACCGGGCCTGTAACGGTGAGGCTTCTTCACGCCGCCGGTGGCCGGGGCGCTCTTACGGGCAGCCTTGGTGGCCAGCTGCTTCCTGGGGGCTTTGCCTCCGGTGGATTTACGAGCGGTCTGCTTGGTTCTTGCCATCGTTCTTTCTTTCTCTGAACAGGAGAAAAGTGTAGTAAAGAGAAGAGACACGCTGCTCTTAAACTGTGAGCCCGGCTGTGAAATGGTGACGCTGCTTCAGACCTCCGGCTCCTGATTGGTTAGGGGCTCCTGCTGGAGCTCAGCGCCGCCTTCAGGAGCGACCCACCGCCCAAATCCCCGCTGCTTATTGGAGGAAGATCAGTTGAAAGTAGTCCGCCAAAATCCAAAGCGGCCCCCTCTGTAGAAACCTGTTTTCTGGTTGGTCTGACAGGACCCCCTCCTCTCGCTCCCCGACAATATAATCGAGGGTTGTGTCTGTAGTGGCCACATTTTCTCTGAGTTTTAACTCTAGAAAGTATCTTAAACATGAGTGGAAGAGGCAAAACCGGTGGCAAAGCCAGAGCTAAGGCAAAGACCCGCTCCTCCCGTGCCGGGCTTCAGTTCCCCGTCGGCCGTGTCCACAGGCTGCTGCGTAAAGGCAACTATGCCGAGCGTGTTGGTGCCGGTGCGCCCGTCTACCTGGCGGCCGTGCTGGAGTACCTGACCGCTGAGATCCTGGAGTTGGCTGGAAACGCTGCCCGCGACAACAAGAAGACTCGTATCATCCCCCGTCACCTGCAGCTGGCTGTCCGCAACGACGAGGAGCTCAACAAACTGCTGGGCGGAGTGACCATCGCTCAGGGCGGTGTGCTGCCCAACATCCAGGCTGTTCTTCTGCCCAAGAAGACCGAGAAGCCCGCCAAGTCCAAGTAAACCTGCTCACTGCTGGACGCAACACAAAGGCTCTTTTAAGAGCCACCACACATTTTATCAAAAGAGTTGTTTCTCATGCTCGTGATAACACCACTTCACAAAACTGAAAGAATCAAATTTTAAATGGATTCCGTTCATCAACTTTTATGAAAACCAACTAGGTGGATTGGAATTAATAAAATGAATATACTTGTGACATCGAATTTCACCCAAATGACTAAGGACGTGGGTCGATGAGTATGAACACAAACAACGGGGTTCTAGAGGGAGCCACTGAGAATTGTATGTATTGCACTGATGAAAGATGTGTAACTTCACAGTAAAATACTGTATAAAAACGTCTAGTACTTGCTCAAATGTATTCAGGTCAAATAGTGACATTTCAGATTTAATCAGCTGGTGTGTAAATCAATAACTGATGCCAAAAGGGCTAGTAAACTTCAAATATACAATAGGTGGGCTTTAGTCAATTCAGCATGAATATATATTGAGAGAGCTTGATGCTCTGCATTTTGTTTAAGGGGCCTCCAAACCTCATGGTAACAGACTTCATATCAGAGCTGCTCAACGTGGCAGTGAACGTTTCTTGGGGACTAATATTTAATATCAATATAAACTTTAATTCTACTATTATGGGATAAATTGATATAACATTACTATGTTTTATAATGGCTGAATATTAATAAAAGCGTGCATCACAGAACAGTATACGTCTGATGTTAAAATTAAGGATATACACTTTGTTCAAAAATCTCAGGGTAACTCAGCAGTTTCTTTTCAGAGATAAGATGAACAGTTTGATCCAAAATGACCTCCAACAGCATTACTGATGGAACTGATTATGAAAATCATACAGACACTCAAAGAAATTTAAAAGTTAGTATCAGTGGATCACTTCTGGCTTGGGTCATATAGTGTATTGCATTAGGGGCAGTGGTGCAAAGTAATAATACATTATATTAACAATACAAAGGGGACAGATGTTGTAATGACACATGTTTAGACATTACACATAGTATGCAACAAAAGATAAATCAGTTAAAAGATTGCTACACTGAACTTGTTGGGCAACAAAACTAGAGCTTGTTTTTATTTAGACAAGGTAAAAAAAATATAGAGACCTATAATTTATTACCTTCTGTGTCTCAAGCTGAAAAGTGTCATGGTGCCCAGAAACAGCAGAGGAGTGTGCTGACTGCTTTAAAAGAAAATCCACCTGAACATACTTGTGGTTTACACTCACAGCAGTATAACTCCTGTATCACAGCTACATACGAACATATTTGGACAGATGACCCATTAAGATGTGTTTCATAAGGCAAAAGGACAAAACAAGAAAAACCTCCACAGGACTTCTTGTGACTTCTAGTGTGGTTTATTCTATGACTTTGAAACAATGTTTGCAGCCACAAAACACAGTAAAATACTGCAACAAAGCAAAAGAGAACTTGAGATCATGTTGTATAACAGCTTAGAATTTAGACTGTTAGTAGAGATGGTGTCATATGCTTTGTTAGTAACACAAAGATGCAGCCGACTAATGTGGTAAATTATTTGAATGTAATGAGAACAAATTTTCTGCTTTCTTTTGAAAGTTCTCCAAGTTGAGCAGATCAGCTATATAGACATGGATTTAAAAAAAAAGGCAAGTTTAGATGGAAAAGCTTAACTATACTATAAGAGGACCAACACCAGTTATCAGGAAATAAGTGCTTCTGTCTGAGAGGCTCCCCCTCCAGCAACAACTCTCTGTCATACAGAGACATTGTGCTGGTCCCCAATGTTCACTGACAACATAAGCGTGTGCAGTTTGATAGAAAGGGAAGTCGCTCTTTAAGCAAAGTGTGTGGCCCTTAAAAGGACCTTTGGTTTGACTCGTGAAGAGAATAATCAGTTTAACCGCCGAAGCCGTACAGAGTGCGACCCTGCCTCTTCAGAGCATACACCACATCCATGGCGGTCACGGTCTTTCTCTTGGCGTGCTCGGTGTAGGTGACGGCATCACGGATGACGTTCTCCAGGAAAACCTTCAACACACCGCGAGTCTCCTCGTAGATCAGACCGGAGATACGCTTGACTCCACCACGGCGAGCCAGACGGCGGATAGCGGGCTTGGTGATTCCCTGGATGTTATCACGGAGAACTTTACGGTGACGCTTGGCGCCTCCTTTACCGAGTCCTTTTCCTCCCTTACCTCTTCCACTCATTTTTACTGTTCAGATGGTTACTGTACAATGATAACTGTCTGCAGTGTTCCCAGATATTTACAGCTTGTCTGAGGACTTAATAGAAAACAGAGGCGGCCCTAGTGTTCTTCTTCTTTGGTCTTTCATGAAGGTTGATGGTTAACTCTTTGGCGCCACCTACTGAACAACATCATGAATCAGGGTCTCCTAATGTACATTTAGTCAAATCACAGATGCAGATAAAGCAGCAGAGATGAATTCACGTATTTCTTTAATTAGTTTTAATTAAAATGCCTCATGAATATGTTATGTGATGAAGTAATATTTTATCATAGGGACTAAACCGTTTGTTGGGTTTGTATTATAAATCATTGAGCTCCTTCTGTGGTCTATCAGGATGCTCTGTGATTGGCTGCAGCTGTGTCTCTGTCTCCCAGGTGAGTACAGGTGGAGCTTCCTGTCTGAGGTGCTGAACTGACACCAACAGAGCAGGTAGCTGCTGTCTCTGTCCAGGGTGCTGAACGTGCACTGCTGTTGAACTCTGTGAAGCAGCCTCAAATCTGCATCTAACTGGGAGGGACTTTATCTAAAGCAATCAATGATTGTTGGCACATTCAATTAGATTTTCTTACATTTTGAACTTCTCTTAATTCAATAATTAATACTTGTTGAATTAAGCCAAGGTTGGAATTCTCTTATTTACTGCTCCTCAGACATAGTCTGCCTGCTGCTCATATCAAAGAACAGCTTATGAACTGCTTGTTCAAGAGTGGCTTCACCACTGAATTGCTGCAGTAAATTTTCATAGGATTTTGCAGTGATGGGGCCAGTGTGATGCTGGGAGTGAATTCAGGTGTTGGGAAGCTGCTCCAGGATGACTTTCCAGGCATTGTACTGTGGCACTGCCTTAAGCACTGGAACAACATTTCCGTGAGGCATCAGAGGATGAGACAAGAGACAGCAGAGAGAGGGCTAAATTCAAAGGTCTGCTGTCAAAGCTGTGCTCCGTTAAAGGTTATGCACTGTTGGCAGATGTCCTGACTGAACTGAGGAATGTATGTCAAACACATTGAAAGTCTCAGTTCGTACCCAGGGCAACATGCAGTTGAAGCTAGCCAGGCAGAGGAAGAGATGATATTTGAGGGAGAACACACTGACACAGTTTAGCCAAGCAGTAGCAGAAATATGAACGACAGACTCTTCACAACCACAGCTAACAAAGCACAGGCCAGTGTCACAGCCAACAGAAACGAGACTTACAATTGGCTTCTAAATCAAATGACAGTCCTTTACCCTGACAAGTGGGACCATGACAATCCTTGATATGGAAAAGATGAGTTGGGGGCTTTGTGCCATGTCCTATATCTGAATGAACAAGATAAGTAAGTTTGTGGCAGTGGATACATTGTCAGTAAGAAATCAAAATCCTTGGTCTAACAACATAGATTGCAGTGGAACAAATTGGGAAGAAAAAATTTCTAAAATTGAAAAAATGAAGCTCAGAAATGGGATAACAAACATACAAATTATAAATTGAGAGTAAATATAGTCAAAATGTTCGTCCTGTCCAAACTTCTGTTCCTTGCCAGTGTTTTTCCTACCTCCTTTCCCACCAGTAAATTTAATATGGGGAACCAAGTCACTAAGCAAAATATTCTGTTTAAAACTAAAACATGGAGGTCTAGGAGCAATAGAAATAGATTAGATAAGATTAAAAATAGCATTTGTTAAAAATATGCACAATGCCATCTTAAGGAACCCGAAAAAGATTTGTAATGTGAAATGGCTCATTACTATTACCAGATTGCCTGTCTGAGCTATTGTTCCATGTCACAACCAAAACTTGTCCTATGATTTATTGTAATGAAGATGGAACATCTTTTAATAGACTGCTATAGAGCAAAAAATGTCTGGTCCTCTTTACAAACAATATGACTCATCTTCACAATAAACTTCAATAATGTACAATATTTCTAACGAAAAACATATCTTTTAACAAAAAAAGAATTATTTCAGGTAATCATTAGTATTGTCAACTATATGCTATGGAAATCTAGATGTGCTATGGCTACAAATCAAATAATTATTGGCAGCAACACTGTTTTTAAACAAAACGGAACTTAGAGGGCAGCAAACTCTTGATAGAAATGGAAGTCTTCCATGGCAATGTCTGACATTTTGATTATGTTGCACACAGGGGCAGACTGGGACAATAATTCATGCCGGATTTGATACCATCCACCATACGATTAATGCAAAACACCAAGAGTGAGTTAGGTTGGGCGCCTACTGATGTAAGAGTATAAAATAATAAAGCAAAGGCTCCACATGCTCCCACACACAGCTTTTCCTGTTTCTTTCCCCTACAAAATAAATATTTCTGTTGTGCTGCAATAACCTGTACTCAAATCACATAAAGGGAAATTACAGTATGTTCACTTGCATTATGCCCTCTTGATCCAATTCCCCCATACCGAATTGTAACTCTTCTCTTGGTTTAGCTTTTTATACACATAGACAGACAAAACAAATATACATTCTGACAAAGTCCTTTAATGGGACCAACTTTTGTTGTTTATCTTCCATAGCTGACTTTGCCATACATGTCTTTACCAACTAAGAACATATGATATTCTGTTTAGAGAGAGAGAGCACAAGTCAGAAAGAACCTCCTGCCATTTACCCCAAAAAGGACCTTCTATAGAATGTTTATTTGTTACTCAGAGTGAGATCATTGCAAGTTCTTTCAGACATACACTTCACATACAACTGTACTCTTAGGAGAGACCAATGTAATACTATGAAATGCTTGTAGGAAAATATAACACACTCTTCTTGACGCTTTTGGTGGCTTTAGAGATGGCTCTCTTGGAGCCCTTCTTCCGCTCTTTGGCTACCTAGGCATGTTCCGGTCAGTTTTTCAGTCAGAGACAATGAATTGTTTCTCTGACCGCTTAATATGTATGTGGTTATGCAAATGAGAGTGTGCACAGGATTGGCTGAGTTGTTGTGCCCAAGATAGACCATGTACCATCATAACAAAGTGACCATCGACCAGCCAAACTTTTTTTTTACAACCACAAACTGTAAGCTGTCTGTCCACCGCTCTGTGTCAGTACTATGAACAGTGCCACATCCACACCTTAATTTAGTGTTATTATAGCATTTCACAGCACAAATGGTGAACTGCAGTAATCCAAAGGGACATCTCAGATGAAGACATCTAAGCCCTTCTTTGTTACTGTCAAATATATAGTACATGATTGATTATTATTACATTACATTGCATTAAGCAGACACTTTTTTCCAAAGCAACTTACAGAGGAGGACATAAGCTGACAAAGGTGTCAAGGGGCACAGAGTAGTTGTTAGTTTTGTTAGTTTTGTTAGGCAGGGAAGCATTCTCGAAACAGAAAGGTTTTTAGAAGTTTTTTAAAGGTAGAAAGGGATGTTGCAGTTCTTGTAGCCGTTGGTAGGTCATTCCACCATTTGGGGACGACCACAGAGAAGAGTTTAGAGTGACCTCGCTTTGCGAGAGGCGATGGTACAACTAGACGGTTTGTATGAGCGGAGCGTAACGCCCTGGTCGGGACGTGAGCCTTGATTAAGACGCTGAGATAGGCAGGGGCAGATCCTGTGATGGTTTTGTAGGCTAGCGTCAGAGCTTTGTGTTTAATTCTGGCAGCTACAGGCAGCCAGTGCAGGTCGCTGAAGAGGGGGGTGACATGTGACCTTTTAGGTTGTTTAAAAAAACAGTCGCGCTGCAGCATTCTGGACCATTTGCAATGGTTTGATCGCACAAGCAGGTAGGCCAGCCAGGAGCGAGTTGCAGTAATCAAGGCGGGAGCTGACTGTAGCCTGAATCAGGAGCTGAGCGGCATGTTGGGTCAGGTACGGCCTGATTTTTCTAATATTGTACAATGCATAGCGACATGACCTCGCTACGGAGGAAATGTGCTCAGAGAAAGAAAGACGATCATCTAGTACGACGCCCAGGTTTTTAGCAGCATGGTTAGAGGTAATAGTGACAGTACAATTTTTCAAGTTGATATCATTGCAGATTGACTCATGGGCAGGTCTTTCATCCAAGTTGACAGATCAGAGAGACAGGCAGAGATGCGTGCAGAGACCGTGATGTCGTCCGGCTGGAACGACAGGTATAGCTGTGTGTCATCGGCATAGCAGTGGTAAGAGAAGCCATGTGAGCGGATAACATGGGACGAGGTGGTGTAGATGGCAAACAGAAGGCCACCGACCCCTGCGGCGCCCCCCTGGAGAGGGTGTGAGTCGATGACAGACGACCTTGCCAAGACCTTGCTGACCTTGATACTGCTAAATAAAATAAATGATAAATAAGATAAATGCGCTAATACCTATTTCTTAAAGCTAATCTTCAACCCCCTTTGGTCGCACATTTACAACATAAAGGTCTCTTTCTCCCTACTGTAGTTAATCTTCCAGTACATCTGTTATAGTTTTATCATGTTTAATTAAAATATCCAAAACAAATCACACATCGCACTACAAACGCCATTTATGTGTTTATTATGTGTTTTCAACACTAATTTTGCAGTTTCATAACTCACATGGGAACTAAACTCACAATGTCATCTGATAAAGTGACGGTTTCCATAGAATCTGAGCTGCTGACCTTTAACACACTGCCAGAGGTTCTCTTTTGCTTTGTTTATTGTAATATGGTACTTCCCATCTGACATTTAATATAAGTTGATTTGAATTTTTTGGTTTTGTCTCATTGTGTCCATTTCTTTCACTCTAAATTGATGTGATCAACGCCTGCTCCAGGTCTGTGTTTCAAAGTCATGAAATCAACCACACTTGACTTTGTGTGCTCACATTAGTTCCAAACCAACTTGAAACATACTGATCCTTGCTCAGCTTGTTAATTCAAGACTGAATTTGTATTGTTATTATTCAGAAGAGCAGAGTCATTTTTACAAATACGTTTGAATTATGTGATGAAGCTGTCATTCATCAATTAAGCTGTAAGAAAATTAGCTACAAACTTACTACTAAAGGTTTCCGGAGCACCATTTTGAAGCAAAAGTTATGTGGTGCTGGCTGCAACCATATTGGCTTTCCTGCTTCCTCCACCTCCTGGGTGATGAAAGAATTGGCAAAGATGTGGATCATCTTTAACGGCACCTACCTGGCAATAAAAGCTACCATGGAGACATGAAGGAAAGCATTAGTATGTCTAAGAAGAGGAAATGCAACTACAATACAGACTGGGAAACTATCTATCCCTGGGTGAAACCAGTGCAAGGCCAGGCCTGGTAAAGTTTTGTGTGAAGTTTGCTTGAGTCATTTTTCCGTTTCACACAGAGGTGAAAAAACACAGACAATGCGAAACCCACAGAAAACTCAAAAGGAGGCTTCCCAGTCTATGCATACATAGTCAGGTGTGTTAAGAGGCACTGTGAAATAGCATGAAAGCTCCATGCTTACTATGTTTTCTCACATGAGAGAACTTAGTAATGTTATAAGCAAAGGGGCAGAATAGAAATGTTAATTTTAAAGTTCTTTTAGACTACCTTGATGCATTGGTATCCCACTAAACCTGTTCAAGCCAATTTCTGTGATTCCCATTCTCCAAGCTGTGGAATGACCAGATATAAAAATATTTTGATTTTGGACCATGGGAATGCCTGCCTGATGGACCATGAAGTTACTATTACCATTACCATAACTACCATTAGCCATAGAGCAGGTACCACATGAAAGCTGACGGAATTTCCTATAAGGTGATACCCAATACATTAGTATTCTATACTATAGTTGTCTTTAAAGCAAAAATGTGTACATTTTAGGCGAATTTTGGAGGTGTCTGGTCAGACATCACACCATTGTACCTCATACATGTACTGAATCAACAAAATTAAATAATGCCAAATTGAACTTTGAAAGAAAATATATTTACAGCAATAGCATTGGAACATTGCAAAAACATTTAAGGCGAATTTTGGAGGTGTCAGGTCAGATATTACACCATGGACCATGGTATCTCATTAAATTTTACTGACTCAACAAAGAGTAAGTGCACAGGATTAATGGACTGAAGCTATTTAACTGAATTCACATTCAGTTGTTGAGATGAGCCTCCTAGATGTCATGACATGACATGTGCTGCAATGCTGCTGGAAGAAAGGCTGGAGAAAACGGTGTTTTACTTTGCATGCTGCCATCATATATTGGAAGTAATAGTTGGTGCTTGTTACGGCCGCTGCCGTTTCACCCCATTACTGTAGGTCTCTTGTGTCTATCCTAGTAGGTAAATGCAGGTGTGCGGGGCCGTTAACGGATTGGTTCCTGGAAACCAAGAGGATTAGGATTGGTGCGACGCCCTTTGCATCCCCTCCCGGCCAGCCAATCCGCTGTGTCCAATTGTCCTGGCCTGGGACATTTAAACTGCAGCCGCTGGAGCATCGTGGCGGCTTTGTTTATGTGTGTTCCGAAAGCTTGCCTCGTATTCTGTGGTTTAAATTCTCCAAAGGTTGGTGTTGAAAGTTCTGGGGTTGGGCAGGGTTTAGTTTTGATTTAAACACTGATTACTCATGAAGAGATTTTCTGTTAGATTCACTAGATTAAGGGGTGCTGTTTTCAATGTTTTTTGTTATTGATAACAATAGATTAAATAGTGAGGTTTTCGTTTATGGTTTTGTTCTGTGACTCAGTAAAGAATAGGCTCTGGCAGAGTTCTCTTTTTGTTATTTATTTGTTCTTTTAAACAGCACTCGTGTGCCCTTTTTGTTCCCTTTTCCCTCACCACCTTTTGTTAAACTAAGAAAACAAACAGACAAACTTAAAGCAAATGTTATTTTTCTCTTTATTTCTTATTCCATTCTATGTTACGGTTCACCTAACAAGCCGTGTCGTAACAGTGCTGCATAGGAAACTGTGTTTGATAAGGTGAGAAGTCCTGAAAACACCTTGTTTAAAGAAGTAAAGGAAAAATGGGATGATTTGAGGAAGGACAGGCCAAAGGTTTTGAAGCCAGTTGAGGGTAATCTAAAAGAGAAGAGGATGCAGGCCATTGCTGTTTGGAAAAAAAATTCTCCAAGTAGCAAGTCCGAGGGCAGATTACAGGGAGGTTGCAGAGTTGTGAGAGGCATTCATTGGGCCAGGTGCAATTCATCAGGCACGCTGGATGGCCCGCGATATTTCATGCATGAAAATGTTAATGTTTTCTCAGGAGCTTGGATACAACAAGCAAACCACTGTGAAGAATGAACACATTTCTATCACTGTTTTACACTAGCTATAACATACACAGCTGCTGCAGACACTCCCCCTCATGACCTTCAATTCTTCAAAGACATCATGTGGTACCAACAGTTTGACTCTGAACTTGCTACAGCTGTCATGAAGAAAGCAAACTATCACCGATGGTACTTGACAAAAGAACTGGTAACATTCTCATTGTTCAGTTCACACCCCAGCATGACTAAGTCTGCGAAAGAGGAGATTGTGGTGAAACTCTCAGAAACAGAGAAACCAGAAAGCTACAGAATGGGTAAACCAGTGTTTACTGATTTGGTAGGGCCAGAATCACACTTCTTGTTTGATGCGCTTGGAGTTGAGATTGATTGGATAACTCAAACAGTGGAAACCTGGAAAGAGTACAATGGCTACCGAGTGGCTGAAAATTTTGTAAAGTCTGTCAAGGTGACTAATGATGTCACTGAACAAGGGGTGAAAATTACGTCTGATTTTGCCACTCAGATAACAAAAAATCTAGAAGAGAGAAGTTGTCTGCTGAAGGGTGTGGACCATAGAAGGAAGTTTGACAGCTTTAAGAAAGCCACACTGAACAAATGATTAGGTTATTGAAATAACTGACTGTCCAGTTCCTATGTATAATATGTAATTAGTTTCATGTTCAACATAATAAACCTCGTTTTGTGTTCCTATTGTGCAGAAAATGTTATTTGCAATGTTCCAATGCTATTGCTGTAAATATATTTTCTTTCAAAGTTCAATTTGGCATTATATTTTGTTGATTCAGTACATGTATGAGGTACAATGGTGTGATGTCTGACCAGAAACCCTCATAATTTGCCTAAAATGTACACATTTTTGCTTTAAAGACAACTATGAGTGTCTAGATTACTAATGTATTGGGTATCACGGGTATCGTCAGCTTTCATGTGGTACCTCTCATAAAGTTATGAAGCAAAATGTGGCAAAATGTCAGGCATTTTTGACAAAAATAAACATTAAAACTTCATGGCCCATGAGGCAGGCATTCCAATGGTCCAAAATCAAAATAATTTTATATCTGGTTATTCCACAGCTTGGAGAATGGGAATCACAGCAATTGGCTCTAAAATAACAGAAAAAGGTTTTTTTTGAACAGGTCTAGTATCCCGCATTGCCCCACATAAACATCTTTTTTGTCCCACATCTGGTGAATTGGGATCTGGTCACCCTAGGGCCACCACCAACCACAGCACACATAGACCATGAGTGCACCCTCACACACTAGACATACTGTTTTCTCATCAAATTACACTCAGATGAACTTTGTTCTGTTTGCACCAGTCCCATTGTATTTTGGTGTTTATCACTGTAGTGAGAGGGGAAATCCAAGGTCTACGGGGCAGTAAAGGGAAGAAAACAGAGGAAGTCAAAAAGAAGGAAACACAGTTTAAAGATTTACCAAGGATATAATTCATTGGCCAGGTGCACTGAGTTGCCTAATCAAAGTCCTGTCCCCCAATCAGCTCATGATGAGGAAAGAGGCAGGAGTGGCCAGCACAGGCCCTGCAAGATCTCTACAGGGGCTGTGACACACACAGTTAATGAAGACAATTGATAAATGCAGTAAACCTGGAAGAAGTGACAATGCAAAACACAATTACGATAAATTAAATTCTATTTAATTAATATAATGTCAAATCATAACATAATTTATCTTGTGATACTTTCCAATGAAAACAGGCAGAAACCTCAAGCAGGAGGCGATCCATCAGGACCAAAACCTCACGCCACAAAAACTTTAACATTGGGTCTATGTGTTCTATCAATGCACACCCATTACCTTTTATTTAACATATTTTGGACCACCTCATTTTGTGAAATATTGCACATTTAAAATATTCTGCATACTGGGAATTTTACCTGTCCACAGCTTCTTTCATTTGAAAACATATTGTACATATATTTATATTTGTTATATTTTGTTGTTCTGTTGTTCAGACAAACAGTAAAGCAGAAATACATCTAAAAACAATGAGCCCTTCCTACTAAATAGAGTCACATCTGCAATTATTGTACTGTAATCTGATCAACCTTGTTTTTTGCTTTGTTTAAGATCAGTCCAGCACACTCTCAAGACATTGAGACATTGAGCAAACTGTTCTGCCAGTGCACTTGAACATCATCATGGATCAATCTTTGGAAATCTATGCGAATGTTAAGCCAAAAAGAACTGGACCTGAACTCTCAGGTATTGCACTCATGCAAACAGGTACTTGTGTATACTGTAACGCAGTATATAGAATAGTATACACACACATATAACGGTAAACTGTATATACTGTAATATGAATTTGACTGCAAATAAATACAAATATTTTAACATTGTTCTCACACGAACACAGAACATTTTCTCAAATAAAAACTAATATTAGGAACAGTAATGTGGAGGGTCAAAGAGCATAAAGTGAAGGGAAAGATTCTGGTTTTCTATCATTGATGCTTTTAAATTGGTAATAAACAAGATGACAAGAACTTTATCTATCTTATTATCTAGAACAAAATACAAGTGCAGAGCATACATAGAGAATGAGATGAAATTACAAATCATTGATATTCTTACATTACTATTTTCATTAATGTTTTGTAGATTTATTCAGAAACCAGTTGAAACTAAAAAAATTTAAGTCATTAGAATTGACTGTCATAAATGTACTAAATTCGCTGCAATTCATCAAATATTCATCAAGCGTTGGGACAAACTGAATTTAATTTTATCTAAACAAATGACAAATACTGACTTCTCCCTTCAGGCGCTAGAGATGTGAAGAAGAGTTCCTGCAGAGTTTCTGCATTGTGTCTGTTGTTTCTGTTTTCTCTACATTGCGTCATCTCACCAGAGCAATATACGTTTTGATCTCAAAGAATTTGATCTGGTGGATCACTATCATCTTGTGGACAAACTTATTTAAAGAAACAATATGTAACTTTGATTGTAACAATAATCTTTAGTGTTTAAAAATTGGTGCTGCAGTCCAAATTCAAAACACTAGAGAGTCTTAACTCCCTACTCCAATTTAATAAATTTATGTGTTGAAAAGTCACCATGACCTGGCCAGTTCTCCAGACAAATACTACAGTGCACTCTTTCCTGGAAAATAGCCCCAACCGCCTTCTGGGTAGAGCCCGGTAGGTCAGTAACTCTTACAATGTCTTTCCACGAGCTTACGATGTCCGTTTGTGAGTTTACTTCCATGCCTGTAGTATCTACTACGTTTGATATTTGGCAACCTGGAGCGTTGGCATGGGCCATTTGCGGGATCAGATAGATCACACAGAACAAAACATAGACAGACTGCCCAGTCCGTCAAAGCAAACTTCATAAGAGAAAACATACTGACTGTAGTAATTTGTCAAGAAGCTTGTATTTCAGTAGAGCATGTTTCCATAATCTCTGATGACATAGCATATTACTTTTATGATTTAATACATTAAATATCTTACATATTGTTCCTTTAATTTGTATATTCACAACATGCAGTACTGTATTAAGGTTCAACTTGATACAGTGTTGCATTTATTGTTGTATAAATCTAAAATTTGTAAACCTTTTTGAAGATCCTTGTCTGAAGTCTCGTTCAGCTGCTTTCTTGTGTGTGACATATCAGTACAAGCAATTAAGGACTTTTTGCACTCTGTTTCAAGCTGATGCTCATCACCAAGAACATATTTTGAAGATAACAAGATCCGAAAACAATTAAAAGGCAGCCACTTGTTTCAACTTGTACTTCGAGGGAATTATAGTGAAAACTCGACTGTCTATTAGTCGTGTATGAGTCGCGATTCATCTGGATCTTTAACCTGGATGCTCTAACTGACTCGGGATTCAAGGGTCATAGTCTCCATTAACCCGGATCTTTACCGTCATCCGCCTAACAGCGGGCCACATATGCAAATTCAAACAATAAATTGTGCCATTCACTCCTCTCTTTTTAACCTGTACAGTCTCATTACAGCATGCCACGCTATTGACAATAAGCTAATTTCCACGGCTAGAATAGCTTCGGGAGTCGTGACTCAGATGAGCTGACCGTGGGTCAGCGTAACTTCCTGCAGAACAGACTCAGACTAAGTAGCACAGACCCAGATTCAGATCCATCGGGTAAATCCGTACACAGCCAGAAAATAGAGACGTAAGTAAGTATTATGTTTCGATGGGGTTTGGGCATTAAGAATAAGACAAAGAGTCAGTGTCAGTCAGGGTTTAAATATCTTGGGGTTAACATCACTTGGCAGCTTTAGCCCCCAGATTTCCCAAATACACTACACTACAATTTTTTTAGGCCAAAGGGCAGGACTTAAGTAGTTCCATTGCATAGAATATTTCCTCCCATTTAAATTACATAGGTTTAATATAAATTAACTAATATTAACTAATAAACATAATGTGAAGAAAGTAATACGATTCTTGCAATAATACTGATTAACTTAATGTGCTTCCTCTACACAGTAATATAGTAGTAACCAGGTTTATGCATTCAGCATTAATGAAGCCAATTTGTTTGCCCAAACCCAACAGTGAAAATGAATGCAGTCATTTTGAGTTTATTAGTACTGTAACATATACCCTATTACTTGTGGCCTAAAAATTGTTTTGAGCGTACTTTAGGTCCTGTTTTGAATAAACATCGATTTCCCCCCTCTGTGTTGTATCCTTCGTTTTCGTTGTGAAAAAGAAATGGGATTACCTGCTTTCAAGACCTTTATCATAATAACATATTCCTAAACTTTGTATCCCTTGTGAGCAAACATCATTTGCCATCCTCTTTCCCTTTCTGTTACTTTCAGATACAACACTTTTTATCCACACATTTCCATCACTGCGAACTCCGCTGCCAATGTCAATCAAAGCTGCCAGAGACCAAAAACTACGGTGGTCGGGATCATTGCTGCAAATAAAAGAAATGCTGCAAACAAAAAGAAACGCCACTGCAAAATTAAAAAACGCTGCAAATAAAAAGAAAAGCCGCTGCAAATAAAGCAAAAACAATGATGCAAATAAAAAAGGTCACAATGGAAGTGAATTACATGGGACTATAATTGCCGGTGCACCAGTGTTTTTTATGTGAGAAAAGAAGAAGAAGAAGAAGAAGAAGAAGAAGAAGAAGAAGAAGAAGAAAGAGAGATAGAGAAAGAGAGGAATAAGAAGAACTAGAAAAAATTTGAAAGAAATTTTGAGTGTGTGTGACTCTGGCCCTGTCGTCCCCATGCAAAATTATATAGCATGTCTTGCTCTGCTGTCTCTGTCACTCTTCCCTCATCTTTTTATCTTTTCTGTCTATTTCTCGTCTGCTCTCTCTCTCTCTCTCTCTCTCTCTCTCTCTCTCTCTCTCTCTCTCTCTCTCTCTCTCTCTCTCTCTCTCTCTCTCTCTCTCTCTCTCTCTCTCTATCTTCTTCTCTCACAAAAAGTCCCAAGTAATTCACTTCTGCTGTGGCTTTTTTTATTTGCAGAAATGGCAGTCCGGGCCACTGTAAAAAAGTTTTTTTGTACCAGGCTGTAAACATATTCTGCTGAAATTCTGTAGGCAGTTTGAAGCTGCTTGAAAACATATTTTTTTTGGCACTTCTGCATTAGCTTAATTTCCTAGGCACAGAAGTTGCTATAATTCTGCTTTTCAATGGATTTAATTTTTTTAGACCAGTCCCATTGTATTTTGACATTTATTTCACCATACATTAACCCAGCGTACGGGGGAAGTAATTCAAAGTCTACTGGGCATTAAGGGAAGAAAACAAAGGAAGTCACTGAGACAGACGATAAACAAAACACAGACATGCAGTAAACCTGGAAGATCATAGTGCAAAACACATAATTATCATAACTGCACAATTGCATTGGCATTGTAACATATTCAGTTCTTTTTTTTACATAATTATTATTATTATAATATTATTTACATGATGCCAAAACATAACATAAGTTATCTCATGATATTTCTATATAGATTTTGTCTCGACCATACACTTTATATTATTATTTACAGAGACCTAACAGTTCCCACCACAAGCGACGGTGACAGGGTAAAACTTCCTTTAACAGGCAGAAACTTCAAGCAGGAGGCAGCCATCCATCAGGACTGAAACCCCACAAAAACTTTAACATCAGATCTATGTGTTCCATTAATGCACACTTTTTTTACTTTTTATTTACTTTGCAACTTTTTCATGTTAAAACGTATAAACAAACTTATCAACAATCTAAATGTTTGTTAATATCTTTATCTTCATTATATTTTTTACTAAATGTTTGTTATGGCAACACTCCCACCTACCTCAAAGAACTGCTCATCCCTTAAACCCCCACACGATCTCTCCGCTCCAAAAACTGTAACAAACTCTTCTGCCCGAGGACCAAGCTCAGCACCATGGGCGACAGAGCCTTCTGTGCCGCTGCACCCCGCCTTTGGAACGCCCTCCGCGACCATCTCAGATCATCACAGAGTCTTGAAAGTTTTAAAAAAGGACTTAAAACTTTCCTTTTTTCAACATCGTATTTAACGTGATATCTTCTGTCATGATTTATTTGTTTTTGCTGCTTTATGTGAATATACTTTGTTTGTGTATTGTAGCACTTTGAGATTTGTTTCAAATGTAAAGTGCTTTATAAATTAAACTTATTATTATTATTATTATTGTTATTATTATTATTATTATTATTATTATTATTATTATTATTATTATTATTATTATTATTATTATTATTATTATTGTTGATTATTATTATTATTATTATTATTATTATTATTATTATTATTATTATTATTATTACCTTCCTGGCAATAAACCTGAGAATCCTCAAGCAGAACCAAGCTCATTGGTGGGTGGCCATCTGCCATGACTAGTTGAGTCAAAGTGAGAGAGGGGTACAAAGATAAATAGATAGACAGACAGCTATAACTATGAACTTTAATGGCGATATGACTTTATGTAAAAAATAATGACAATAATAAAAATAGTATTTGTAGTGGGTGAGACAGGCAGGCAGACAGTAAAGCAGAAACACATCTAAAAACAATGACATATGCAGAAATTGTCAAATCAAGTCAACAAGTCCAGCCCCTCCTATCAAACGAACTCATGTGTCTGATTAGTGTGCTGTCGTCTGTTAAAACATGTTTCTTGCTTTGTTTGAGACCAGTCGAGCACACTCTCGAGACACTGAGACATTGAGCAAACTGTTCCGGCAGTACTTTTGAACATCGTCATGGATCATCGTATGGAAATCTTGGTCGGTCTAGAGGAGCGATGGCATGATCACAACAGTTCTACAAGGGAGTTAAGAAAATCTGAACATCCATACATAAATGAAGACAAGATCCAGACTCCAGAGGCAAAAAGTACTGGATCTTCACCCTCAGTTCCTGATCTCATGCAAACAGGTACTTGTGTACTGTCTTGATGTTTTTAAATTAAAGAACTTGTCATGCAGCAAAGGGCCACAGGTCGGATTCGAACCCTTACATTCATTGATATTCTCACATTAGTATTTTCATTAATGTGAAAATGGCTAATAAGCAATATACACAAATGATATTTGAGGCTGATGTGAATGTCATTAGTTTTGGAGATTTGTTCAGAAAACAGTTGAATCAAAAATTTTGACTGATAGAGATAGAGGAAACGTCTTTAATGGATCAGTCATTACTTCTACTTCTACCTTTAGGCGCTGGAAAGAAGAGTTCTGGCAGAGTTGCTGCAGTGTGTTTGGGTCTGCTGTGTATTCTCCTTCTGATTGGACTCATAACTTTGGCTTTCCTATGTGAGTACTTTGTTAGCATGCTGATAAAGCCCCAAGTGATACTGGTTAACAGTGTGTGTTTAATTTGTTGTTACTGTGCCAAACAGACACCAAAGGCAACTCTGAACGAGACCAGTTACAGAGCAGCTACAACAACCTGACTAAAGAACGAGACCAGCTGCAGACCAGCTACAACAACCTGAATAAAGAACAAGACCAGTTACAGACCAGCCACAACAACCTGACTAAAGAACGAGACCAGTTACAGACCAGCTACAACAACCTGACTAAAGAACGAGACCAGTTGCAGACCAGCTACAACAACCTGACTAAAGAACGAGACCAGTTACAGACCAGCTACAACAACCTGACTAAAGAACGAGATCAGTTGCAGACCAGCTACAACAACCTGATTCAAGAACGAGACCAGTTACAGACCAGCTACAGCTACCTGAATAACAAACGAGAACAGTTACAGGTCAGCTACAACAACCTGACTAAAGAACGAGATCAGTTGCAGACCAGCTACAACAACCTGATTCAAGAACGAGATCAGTTGCAGACCAGCTACAACAACCTGATTCAAGAACGAGATCAGTTGCAGGCCAGCTACAACAACCTGATTCAAGAACGAGATCAGTTGCAGGCCAGCTACAACAACCTGATTCAAGAACGAGACCAGTTGCAGGCCAGCTACAACAACCTGATTCAAGAACGAGACCAGTTGCAGGCCAGCTACAACAACCTGATTCAAGAACGAGACCAGTTGCAGGCCAGCTACAACAACCTCATTCAAGAACGAGATCAATTGCAGGCCAGCTACAACAACCTGATTCAAGAACGAGATCAATTGCAGGCCAGCTACAACAACCTGATTCAAGAACGAGACCAGTTGCGGACCAGCTACAACAACCTCATTCAAGAACGAGACCAGCTCCGAAAGAGATGTGATGACTTGGTCAGAGAGAAAAATGATCTGCAGAGAACCTTTCAAGGTAAATGTTACGACCAGACTTAGGGGTAGAAGGAAGTAACATAAAACCAAGGTGTGTGTATGGTTAATTAACAAAGGTATTTATTAAATGAAGCTCAAATTGTTTCAACAAAAGGAGGTGAGGCAAAAGGCAACAAAGGGCGAGCAAGTACTGTTTAAAAAACAAATATAACAAAAAGAGAACTCTAAACATAGCCTATATCATCTAAGTTGAAACCTATTGATAACAAAAAACAAAACAAAAACACATCAATAAACAGCACCCCTGAACAAAAATATCCTCAATGTAATCAGTGCTAAACTAAACTGAACTTGGCCCAATCCCGGAAGAAAACAAAGCAAACCACCACAGTTTGCTTCAAACAAGTTTACAATCACAATTTCTCCCAAACGAGGCGAGCTCAACAACACAACATACAAAACAAGCCGCCCGGATTCTCTGGCAGCTGCGGTTTAAATGCCTGTGATGCTGATGAGTGGGCCCTCTGATTGGCAGTGCGGGAAGGATGCTGCGCCAATCATGGCCCTGCACATCTTGAGGACGTGTGCCGAACTTTATTTGAGATATTGTGGTTGCTGTAAGCTTGTCGCCTACAAAGTTGTTGTCTCTGGTACTGCACCTACCTCCTTGAACGCCCTTATACTGGCATTTGCTACCTCACTACCTCCAATGAGCGATGCCTGGCTCTGCCACCTGTTCGCTCAAGGCAATCCAAACTCTTCTCGTTTGTTTTTTCCCGTTGGTGGAACGCACTACCAGTTCCTACAAGAGCACGGGCATACCTCTCTACCTTTAAAAAACTCCTGAAGACCCTTCAGAGAGTACCTTCTCTCCTAGCACTACACGACAAATCTACACCTTAAAGAATCGTTACTAGCACTTAGCGCTTCTTATCGCACTATACCTTGATTGTTCCCTTTTCTGTAAGTCGTTTTGGATAAAAGTGTCTGCTTAATGAGTAAATGTTAATGTTTTTTTTTTTTCGCCCGATACAAATAGAATTTGGATGGGTGTATTTCAGCGGTAGTGTCTATTACATTTCTTCTCTGGAGAGGACCTGGCAACAAAGTAGACAGGAGTGTTGGTGGAGAGGTGCAGACCTGGTGATTATCAACAGCAAAGAAGAACAGGTAAGTGTCTACTTGTGTATACATGTGTGTGTGTGAATCTGTGTGTGACTGAATACCGTGTCACAGAAGTGGAGGACAGCATGTAACTGTTTGTATTGTACTTATGTTGATGACTGTTTCTTTGCCAACAAGGAATTCTTAAGACAACGTTTCCAGAGGCGCTTTTGGTTTGGACTGACTGACAGTAGCATAGAGGGGATATGGAGATGGGTGGATGGGACTCCGCTGACCGCAAGGTTTGTATGAAAATTAACTGTTTCCATGGTGCACTTCAACCAACCACTTTCCAGTTGTGGTCACTCTATCAAATGCTTATTGATATTTGTTTTGGGTTTCAGTTACTGGGGTCCTAATGAACCAAACAGTGCTGGAAATGAAGACTGTGGTGAAACATTGTACTATACACAGGGAAACAGCTGGAATGATGAACGATGTGATAATACACTTTTCTGGATCTGTGAAAAAAGATCAGCTTGACAACTCTGCAGTGATATAAAAGACGGGGAGGGGGAGATACTCTATGTCGCATTTCCACTTTTAGAGCAAATTGCCAGGAGCTAACATAATGCTCAGCAAGCTACATATCTGTAAGTGTAACACTCTGAGTAGGGCTCTGAGATCTACTGACTCAGGTCAGATAGTGGAACACAGAGTTCAAACCAGACACGGTGAAGCAGCATTTAGAAGTTATGCTGCTCACAACTGGAACAAACTACCAACAGGACTAAAATCAGCCCCAACTTTGAGCACTTTTAAATCCAGGTTAAAAACTTTTCTCTTTTCACATGCTTATGGCTGAGCTCTTTTAAAGAATTTTTAATCATCATCCAGTGATTCGTTTAATGTTTTAATTGTTTTCAAATCTGCTGTTTTAATGATTTTAAATGACATTCTGATGTTTTTAATTATTATTATATTATTTCTATTGCTATTGCTTGTCTTAATGTCAAATGTTTTTTCTTTGCCTCTGTAAAGCACTATGAATTGCCTTGTGTACAAATTGTGCTATACAAATAAACTTGCCTTGCCTTGTCTTGCCTAGTTTGGGCAATCAAGGAGGCTAGCGTAGAGTCATGCATAACAAGAGGAACATCTTCTGATAGTGTCTTTGTTAAAAAATTTAAAATAAATAAATAAACAGAAGCACATTATGATCATTATAATTAAAGGATGTCAGTTCTATTTAAATAATACTTTGAGTTAAAGAACAAATAAAAAGAACAAAAGAAAAAAACAAATCAAACTCCAAACAAAGGCTGGCCTCAGCTGCTCTCTCCTGGGTCCTAGAGTTAGACTCTCTATTACTCTCCCTTCCATATCAGGCTTATGTTGCATGGCAAGAAAGTGTATATGAAAGTAGTCTCATAATAATAATATTGTGTACTACTGAAACTTGATTGAGTAAGGGCACAGTGATATATTAATATATTGGCTATAAGACATATAGCATGTGTCCAGAGCAGTGTTGGTCAAGTTACTTGGAAATACTAATTAGTTACTAATTACTGATTATTTCTCCAAGAAAGTAATCCAGTTACTTTACCGACTACTTATTTTCAAAAGTAATTTGATACTTTAATTATTACTTTACTTAGTTAATTTTCACAAACATGATGCACAACCTAAATATGCTATAAAGCAACTGATTCTATTCTTTCTGCATATTCCATCATATAAATTTAAATCAAATGACAGTATGTTTTTCAAAACTTGTTTTATTGGTTTCAATCGTTTAACACTATGCACATTGTGTCAAGCAAAAATAAAATTAAATGCAAGTCTCTGTTAAATTATATATCTGCATTGTTTTCTTTCAAAGTAAAACAGTAGTTATATTGCATCAGCAGAAGCTTCTCAAACCCCCTATCAGACAGTCTATTCCTTTTCGGGGAAAACACCAATCCACCTAAACTGGAGTGTTGTATTTCATGTACGTCTTTTTGAGGTTTGGGAACTGATTCAGAACTCAAGATCATACACTGACCCTAAATAGTCAGTTATGTCTTTTTCTGCTGAGAAGGTTTCTCTGGGCTGGTTCTCAAAATCAAAAAGTTCATTTGCGCTGGGCTGGCTGGCAGTTGGGACACATTCCAGCAATCATTTATTGGTTGAAAAGACGTTTAACCTTTAGATGCACGAGTGACTGAACCTACACTCTTCCATAAGTGTGTCAAAAATGTTAGAATCAATGTGTTCTAATACAACTTTTGTCATTTTGACTTTGAATAATCGTTTGCATTATATTTTGGTCCACACAAGAATGTTTTTTTTAAATGTATTTTTCATTTTAAACATTTTGAAAACATTTTTAAAATAGGAAAATAGAATAGAATGTCAACATCCATTTTGTGTGTGTGTGTGTGTGTGTGTGTGTGTTCAAGTGTTATACCTAACAGCCATGACACTTTGGATGAGGAAACATAAAAGGAAGAGAATGTTTTCAATGACAAGCAAGCCTATTGATCAGTATGCAACTATATAATTAATGCACACATGCATGCATGCACAAGACATACAGTAATGTTAGCTAGCTTGGTTAGCTAGCTAGTTTTAGCTACTATAAAGTAGGCAATTTGATGAAAGATGATATGAAACATACTCTTTCACACAATAGTCATGAATGACACACACAGACATACAGTAATATAAGATAGCTTAGCTACTGTGAGCTAAGTTTAAAATATGCTAATTTGTTATTACATAATAATAACATACTCTTTCACACAGTAGTGATGAATGACATGCATGCACATTTCACACAGACTATATCGAGACAGTCACAGAATCAAAGGTTCCTATGAAATAAATCCGGGTCATTTTTGACCCACCTATGGAAGCTTGGGGTAATAATGCAAAAACTACAATTTCGTAAATTGTATAAAAGGTAAGTTGAAAAATTTAATGACATGATATCAATAACATGTTTTTTGAGAAAAAGCTAGAATATGAAATGATCATTTTCATTGCAATGATATTGCAAGAAAACAACCTCACTGGGTCATTTTTTGACCCGCTTATGCATCTAAGGGTTAAAAAAAAACATCTATGCTGACAGGTAAAAAGACGTTCAAAAGTGAAAGTTTGTTTACCGGCTGTTTGTAGATGTCTATTCAGCGTTCACATATAAACCATATTTCACCGGGAAATTTTGCATTGAAAAGTTTCTGCCTAGTGTGCAGACATTGTTATGGTGGATCATATCAAAATTTCTCATTTGAAAGCCAGTATTGCAAATGTCTACATATAGCCGGTAAAAAAACTTTTACTTTTGAACTAATTCTGAACCAGTTCTCAACATAAAAAAAGCTCACTGTAATATATATATATATATATATATATATATATATATATATATATATATATATATCCCCCTGGACCAAAATGAGTTTTACATTCCTGGTTTACAGCCATGTTGGGCAGCTCTGTCAACATTAGCCTCTACCATCCTCAGTGCGTTTGCTGCTCCCAAAATAACCTAAATTACAAACTTAACAGATGGCAGTTTTAAATAAAATATTTATTCTTGTATTTGAATTACAACTACACAATCATCTATTCACATTATTGATGTCATTTCCCCTCATCTCATTGCCTCAAAACTGTATTAGTGTACCCAATTCTTGCAGCTAAATGTA
Source organism: Collichthys lucidus (assembly GCA_004119915.2). Lineage (NCBI taxonomy): Eukaryota > Metazoa > Chordata > Actinopteri > Sciaenidae > Collichthys > Collichthys lucidus. The sequence goes on from CM014080.1 coordinate 41,646,241, forward strand.
TAAAGCAGTGTTTCTCAAACTTTTTCAGACCAAGGACCACTTTGTCAAAAAAAAAATTTTCAGGGACCACCTGACCCCGTCTTCAGCCACCTATCCATCATTGTTTCCCATCCTCTCCGTGCCTTGTTTTAGTTAAAATTCACAGCTTTTGCTGCTCTTTTCCTTGCTTTCTTTTCCTTACTTACTGACGTGACAGCGGAATGATTTTGTCTATAGGAGACGCCGTGGTTGCTTAGGCAACAATTTGGGCACTGCTAATTCAGATTTATCTTCATATATCCATTATACATATTTAAAAAAAATATTTGTCTGCATTTTTGTTCAGAGAACAAATTCGCTTTACACTTCAAATAATGTTAGGTAGGACTAGGGCTGATATGGCCTGTAACCAATATCTCGATATTTTTAAGCTATATCGCGATACACAATATATATTTCAATATTTTTGTTGTTGTTTTGTATTGTTTATTTCTAATAAATATTGTCATTATTTCCATGATAGCATTGTAATTGCTCAGAATCAACGTAGAACAGTAGATTTACACTTGCTGTGAGACACACCTCTTTTATAGCATTTTAACACTTGTCATATTTTTTATGAATTTTTAATACATTTCATGATGTAAATATGAGCTTTAAAGCTCAATAGCTTCCAGGTCCTGTGACCTATTGGCTCAAAATCAGTGTAGAACAGCCGAGCTACACCTGCTATACGACACACACTCTTTTTTATAGCATTTTAACACTTGTCATATTTTTTATGAATTTTTAATATATTTCATAATGTACATATGAGCATTGAAGCAGTACAGAATCATACTTGGCATATGAGACACTTTTTTAAATCAAATTTTAACCATTCTTCATATTTTATAAATAAACGTTTAATACATTTAACACCCACGTTTTATTTTGAAAACCGAAAGTGTCCACACGCTGCAGTAAGCTAGCGCTGACTTTCCAGTTTTTTAAAAGTGTTTGCCATAAAGTCGGCAATAAGGGCGCACTTGAAAATATTGGAGCAGCTGACGTGACCACGCGAAAACGAGAGAGGTGACCGCAGCTGTTTTTCTTCAGAACCAAGTCGTCCGTCTCCATCTTCAAATACCTCACCTCTTGGCTTCACCTCTCCTCACTTGATACAGAAAGTACGCATGCGCGCAGGGGATGTTTCTGGGTGGGCGGGGCAGTGTGCTGCGTGCTGTGAGCAGCAGGAGTGAGTGACAGGCGAATCCCCGGAGAATTAAATGCCGACGGCTTAAAACATTTACGTGACAAGTACTCGATGGTCGCGATATAGTCATTTCATACATCTCACGTAGAACAAGCCGCGATATATCGAGTATCCCTAGGTAGGACTCCACAAACTTGTGTGGGAAATTCGAATATTTTAAGAGATCCTCTCACGGACCACTTGAGGTCGCTCGCGGACCACTAGTGGTCCGCGGACCACACTTTGAGTAACACTGGTATAAAGGAATAATGATTTTTACTCTGCGAAAGACGACAAAGCAAGCAATAACCTGCTCATTAACCAAAAGTAGTACAAAAATTGAGATTTTAAAGCAAGTAACTTGAACGTGATAGCCTGTGAGATTGTACTGTATATAGCTGATGTCACGAGAATTGTTAATCTGTCAGACCAGAAAAAAAAGCTCTTTGCTAAATGTGTGGTGGCTCTTAAAAGAGCCTTTGTGTTGCGTCCAGCAGTGAGCAGGTTTACTTGGACTTGGCGGGCTTCTCGGTCTTCTTGGGCAGAAGAACAGCCTGGATGTTGGGCAGCACACCGCCCTGAGCGATGGTCACTCCGCCCAGCAGTTTGTTGAGCTCCTCGTCGTTGCGGACAGCCAGCTGCAGGTGACGGGGGATGATACGAGTCTTCTTGTTGTCGCGGGCAGCGTTTCCAGCCAACTCCAGGATCTCAGCGGTCAGGTACTCCAGCACGGCCGCCAGGTAGACGGGGGCACCGGCACCAACACGCTCGGCATAGTTGCCTTTACGCAGCATCCCTTTAAACTTCAGTTTAATCCTATGTATGGGGTGCCGTTTGTAAAGCGTCTGGCTTCTTACTAAAGCGTCTTACTAAAGAACTTACTCCTCTGCTGTGTTGAATTAATACTTACTAATAAAATGTTTTTTTCCTAACCATTGAAGGAGAAGGATGGGAGGTACATCTGAAATAAGTTTTAGTAACAAAACTTCAGCAGCTACAGCATACAGGAAACTATGAAAGCAATGATAACTATGTTAGCAAAAATAATAACTTTGCACACAGTTTTATGCCATGATATTATTGCTCAGATATAATGCAAATTATATTAATTATTTCATTTCATCCCATGTTTACATGTGTTGTGTAATGTGTAATGACAAAACTCCTTGAATCCTTGAATCTCATAGTTATTTCATAGAAATAAAATTAAATAAATGTAATGGACACAAAAACAAACGGTTGGGAGTAAGTTACTAGGCGCATGTCAGTATTTCTCTCAGTCATTACATTACATGCATCTGCAGTTCAGTCTGTGTGCACCACATGCATCTCTAACACTGGACACCACTGGACCACTGCCCCTCACTGGACAGCAGCCCATACTCAGCTGAGTTCAGAGCTAGTACAGATCCACTGGAGTACACCAGTATTACATTCTCACAACTCACAGTCAGCATCACTCTTTTAACTGACATGACAGAAATGTGGCAAATATACAGTAAGCTCATAATTATACACATAATGCTGCAATCAAAATGCTGCTCTCACATTGTTTTGGCTATATTAGCCTAGCTAGCTTCCTAATCGTGATTCATTCAGCACTACACAGAGACAAACAAATATTCACATTCTCACCAATTCAGCTATTATCTGCATGTCTTTGGACTGTGGACTCAAAAAGAACTCACACAGACATATGGATGCATGCAAATTCCACACAGACTAGCCCCAGCTGAGGTAAAACCCAGGAACCTAACCACTAACCATCATGCACCAATGTATCCTTCAACAGAGGAGGAGGCCTCAGAGAATGCCAATCACCCTGTCCTTTATTCCCCTATTCAGGATACTGAACAACAATTCACACCTTTTGTGACGACAGTCGTCCACACCAGGATTCAGGTGACTTTAACAACTCAGATGGAAGTCGTCACAACAACAAGAAGCACTAACAAACCAAGTAGAAAAAACGGCCTGGTTAACGATCCCACAAAGGCTGGGTATCCCCACTGGTCAATAAGAACAGAACAAGCCTATTTGATCAGAGGTGAAATAGACACAAATTAAATTTTCAAAAAAAAAAAAGAAAATGCCAGGAAAAGCTTAAAAATGTGCTGCAGCCACACAATATCAATGAGTAACCTGATATTAATTCTGTACTGATTTTGTCATTTAAACTTTCCTTTCGACAGGACATTTTAAATATAATGGAAATAAAGACTTTTTTTCCTTGACTCATCAACACTCAAATGACTTCTGTTTTTCATGGCATGCGTGTCAGTTGACATTAGGAGTCATTGCTAACATATTGAATAAAAACACCATTTACCATTTCAGGTATAACAAGATGTTATAATTTGATCCTATGAGTTTTCCACAAACATCCCAGCCATTATGTAAAATAATGTATCATGAATAATAAACTCTTATAATTTCTGTTTGCCTTCAAGAATATTTTTTTGAAAAGGCAATTATATATCAGCATTAAACCATTTTCCCCCTTTAAATATATACCCTCAATTAAGTAACAACATAATGTTCTTCACTTAAGAGTATTCTAGGAATGAGCTCTTTATGAATGATGTGGTTGGCTCTTAAAAGAGCCGTTTTTTTTTGTGAGGACATTAGTTGTGAGTGAGGAGAGCTCACTTCTTCTTGGGTGCTGCCTTCTTGGCTTTGGGCTTGGCAGCCTTCTTAGCGGGAGCTTTCTTGGCTGCAGGGGCCTTCTTGGGTGCCACTTTCTTGGGGCTCTTGGTGGGCTTCTTGGGGCTCTTGGCTGCTTTCTTGGCTGCCGCTGCCTTGGGCTTCTTGACTTTCTTGGGGGATTTCTTGGCTGCTGGTTTCTTTGCTGCTGCCGCCTTGGGCTTCTTGGGTGTTGCGGGTTTCTTGGCTGCGGGCTTCTTGGCTTTAGGAGCGGCTTTCTTGGCTGGCTTCTTGGCTTTGGGCTCGGCAGCCTTCTTGTTCATCTTGAAGGAGCCGGATGCCCCGGTGCCCTTGGTCTGGACCAGAGTCCCCTTAGTGACCAGAGCCTTGATGGCGACCTTAACGCGGGCCTTGTTCTTGTCCACATCGTAACCTCCGGCAGCCAGAGCCTTCTTGACGGCGGCCAGAGACACACCGCTGCGCTCCTTGGATGCGGACACAGTCTTGACGATGAGGTCTCTGACGCTGGGGCCAGCCTTCTTCGGCTTGGTCGCCTTCTTCTTGGCCGCTTTAGCCGGAGCGGCGGCTGGAGCTGGAGCTACTTCTGCCATCTTGTCTTCCGTTCGTACTCAGGACAACACGAGAGTGTGACTGGACTGTTGGAGAGCTCAGAGCAGCGAGGCTGCACTTAAACACACCATGAGAACCATGGAGACTCAACCCAGCCCGTGGCTCCTCTGTGCAGTCTGAACGCCGTGCCACTTGTGTTTTCTCCTCATCGATAAAACACTCTAAACTAAATGTGGGAGAAGAGCTGAAGGCTCACAGTGAAGGGAGCCGATAGCGGACTTGTGTCTCTTTATGTTCAGGTCTTGTAGAGCTCTGATGCTCTCTGCATTTTGCTTGGGGAGCCTCCAAACCTCACACATTCCCCGTCGTGACCAGCTCTGCGCGGCGACTTTTCACACTTATTTCTCTCCTAAAATGTTTTCAAATCAATCAGAGCTTCATCAAAAGTCGTTTTCCAGCTGCCCCACATGTTTGTTCAGAGACTCAAAGTAAAAACAACCATCTGTTGACGATCACTTTGTAATAAACTGAAGTTATTCTGGTAGCAGCAAACACACTGAGGATGGCCGAGGCTGATGGTGACAGACTTCATGTCAGAGCTGCTCACCGTGGCTGTGAACATTTCTTCTGCTGAGGGCTAATATTTAATATGAATAAACTGTTAATAATTCTTCTACTATGGGATGAATTAATATACAGTTACTGTTTGATAATTTATTGTGCCTGGATATTAAAAGCTTCATCCTGTATCGCACAACAGAATACGCCTGATGTTATAATTGAGGATTTAGACTTTGTTCAAAAATCTCAGGGTAACTCAGCAGCTTCTTTTCAGGATAAGAAATTAAAGTATAAAATATAAAATAAAAAGTTTGACCCCAAACAACAGGCCTTCAGCAAACTGAAGTTATTCTGGTAGCAGCAAACACACTGAGGATGGCTGAGGCTGATGGTGCTGTGAACATTTCTTCTGCTGAGGACTAAACTTTGAACAAATTCAGATTTCAGTTCAACACTTAATCAGTATCAGTGGATCAATTAGTAAAATGCACACTCCTCCTGCCCAAATAGTACTTGTAGTGCATTTAGACAGAATTGTAAAATGATAAAATACATTAAGTTTAAAAACTGAAAATATGTTGAGTCAGAGACACTGATGAGAAAATGTATGTCTCATCTCTGCATGGTTTCCTTTTGTCAAAAGTTAAATAATTTAAAAAGATATTAACTAAAAAAAATACATTTGCATAAGCACTCACCTGAATTTGTTTATGGTTATAATTTTCAGAATCTTCATCTGTTACTTGCTCTCTATCAACACAATTTTAAAACTCCCATTTTTTTAGAAACCAGAGAGTCTGCAAACATAAGCCACCCCTAACTATTTTTCTAACATCCTTGCTTTCATCAACCCACAATATTTAATTTGATATTTTAAAGTACACTTCCCAGTTGCACCTGTAGACTTGATGCACCTTATGTTCTCATTCAGGCAATTAATCATAGTTGTTGAATTTAACTTCAGCATTACATAGGGCATTATAAAGTACCCCTGTATTAAAACTTCAGATGCTTGCTCATACAAACAAATGGTTCAACGTCACCAACTGTGACATAAAGATCTAGTCTGGGTAACCCTAGACTTTACTACCAGTCAGAAAACCTAATTATGGCCTAGAGATGGACAATAAAATGCAAGAACCCTAGTGCGATGTAAATAAGCAGTGACGTAGTCTATTACATTAATTATAATAACCGTGGCTTTTGTGATTTCATTGTTAGAATACAGCTCTTAGTTGAGGTGGTGGGTGGTCCTGAAAAGGACCTTTGTGTTGTTGCGGTAAACAGTGAGTTTACTTGGAGCTGGTGTACTTGGTGACGGCCTTTGTTCCCTCAGACACGGCGTGCTTGGCCAGCTCACCGGGCAGCAGGAGGCGGACAGCGGTCTGGATCTCCCTGGAGGTGATGGTAGAGCGCTTGTTGTAGTGAGCCAGACGAGAGGCCTCTCCGGCGATGCGCTCAAAGATGTCGCTCACGAAGGAGTTCATGATGCCCATAGCCTTGGAGGAGATCCCGGTGTCGGGGTGGACCTGCTTCAGGACCTTGTACACGTAGATAGCATAGCTCTCCTTCCTGGTGCGTCTTCTCTTCTTGCCGCTCTTGGTGGCTTTAGAGACGGCTTTCTTGGAGCCCTTCTTCGGTGCTTTAACTGTCTCAGGCATGTTTGCTTCAATAGGTTACTCATGGTCTCGGAACGCTTTTTATTCATGTCTTGAGGCAAATGAGGCTGTGCTGTTGCTCGCCTACGATTGGCTGAGCTGTGCATAATACGCATGCGTCAACTGCCATCTGTCAAAGACCTCATGCATGAACTGCCGTGCTTGTGAAGGTTCAGCGTCCTCATAGATAGATAGATAGATAGATAGATAGATAGATAGATAGATAGATAGATAGATAGATAGATAGATAGATAGATAGATAGATAGATAGATAGATAGATAGATAGATAGATAGATAGATAGATAGATAGATAGATAGATAGATCTCAATTTCTTGAACCTTGCTCCATTTTTTTAAAACATTAAACACAAAACCTCATCTTTAATCAGAATTTAAAAAAACCTCTGACTCCTCTTGCAAAATCAAACTTTCCTCTCAAAACTGTTTTACGTGTGCTCAAAACCAGACACTGCTCTCCAATCGTAAACAAAGCCATCAAAATGATATACACTATCAAGCAGGCAGTAATCAATACACCAAAAACACATTGTTCAAAACATATAGTTCTCAGGGAGTACATTTTTCATGTCAAAACCAATTTCACATTCATATAGGCCATATAATTTGTTTATTGTACAGTACTGTAGGCTATACAGAATACAATACTAAAAGGGACAAAAAAAAGTTTTACCATGTGAAATGGTTTAAGGTTTTGGCAACAGACTGCACAATTAGCTAAATGAGTTCAGGCAACTGAGAACTTTGTTCAGCCAATGGGTTTTAGTGTTTAGCTATTGAGAAAAACTGTCAACTGAACCCAACATCAGCCAAAAAAACAAAAAACAAACAGAAGGCCAGGGCAATAATGTCACACAAAACTCAACTCTAGAGCATAAAGCTTTATAGCACCATAAAGCTCAGCCCGTAAAAGGAAAAGACACAGAAAAAATAACGTAGACAACAATCTAAATCTCCAGATTAGCAGCTGATTAAGAAAAAAAATGAACTACTGGGTGCTTCTTACAGTTTTTTCTGATGGCTTAAACACTTACATGGATTCTTATAGCACAGTAACTGCAAAGTAGTAGTAGGTAAGAGTGTAGCCAGACAGCATAGGATGGTGGTGTGTAGGATGATGCTGATGGTGAGGAAGATGAAGAGGCAAAGGCAGAGCAGAGGACGAAATGGCAGAAGCTGAAAAAGGAAGAGTGTTGCATGACTTTTAGGAAGGAGTTGAGACAGGCTCTGGGTGGTCAGGGGGTGCTTTCAAACGACTGGACAACTACAGCTAATGTGATTAGGGAGACAGGTAGGAGTGTACTTGGTGTGTCATCTGGAAGGAAAGTAGATAAGAAGACTTGGTATTGGAATGAGGAGGTGAAGGAGTGTGTACGGAGAAAGAGGTTAGCTAAGAAGAGGTGGGACACAGAGGACTGAAGAGAGTAGACAGGAGTACAGAGAGATGCAGCATAAGGTGAGAGTTGAGGTGGCAAAGTCCAAACAAGGGGCTTACGATGACTTGTATGCTGGGTTAGACAGTAAGGAGAGACTGATCTATACAGGTTGGCAAGGCAGAGAGAGAGAGATGGGAAGGACGTGCAGCGGGCTAGGGTGATTAAGGATATGGATGGAAGTGTACTGACAGGTGCCAGTAGTGTTATGGGAAGATGAAAAGAGTATTTTGAAGAGTTGATGAATGAGGAAAATGAAAGCAAGAGCAGAAGAGGTGACTGTTGTGGACCAGGAAGTAGCAAAGATTAGTAAGGATGAAGTGAGGAGGGCATTGAAGAAGATGAAGAGTGGAAAGGCACTAGGCCTGATGATATACCCGTGGAGGTATGGAAGTGTCTAAGAGAGATGGCAGTACATTTTTTGACTGGGTTGTTCAACAGGATCTTAAATAGTAAGAAGACGCCAGAGGAATGGAGGAGAAGTGTGATGGTGCCCATTTTTTAAGAACAAGGGAAATGTGCAGAGTTGTGGCAACTACAGAGGAATACAGCTGATGAGCCATACAATGAAGTTATGGGAAAGAGTAGTAGAAGCTAGACTAAGGGCAGAAGTGAACATTTGTAAACAGCAGTATGGTTTCATGCCAAAAAAAAAAGAGTACTACAGATGCAGTATTTGCTTTGAGGATGTTGAGAAGTGCAGAGAAGGTCAGAGGGAGCTGCACTGTGTCTTTGTAGATCTGGAGAAAGCTTGTGACAGGGTGCCCAAAGAGGAACTGTGGTATTGTATGAGGAAGTCTGGAGTCACAGAGAAGTATGTTAGAGCGGTGCAGGACATGTATGAGGGCTGTAAGACAGTGGTGAGGTGTGCTGTAGGTGTGACAGAGGAGTTCAAGGTGTAGGTGGGACTGCATCAGCTCTGAGCCCCTTCTTGTTCGCTATTGTGATGGACAGGCTGACAGACAAGGTTAGACAGGAATCTCCATGGACTATGATGTTTGCAAATGACATTGTGACCTGTAGTGAGAGCAGGGAACAGGGTGGAGGATAAGCTAGAGAGGTGGAGGTTTGCCCTGGAAAGGAGAGGAATGAAGGTTAGCCGCAGCAAGACGGAGTACATGTGTGTGAATGAGAGGGACCCAAGTGGAAGAGTAAGGTTACAGGGAGAAGAAATAAAGAAGGTGGAGAATTTGAAGTATTTAGGGCCAACAGTCCAGAGCAGTGGAGAGTGTGGAAAAGAGGTGAAGGAGCGTGTGCAGGCACGTTGGAACGGGTGGAGAAAAGTGTCAGGTGTGATGTGTAATAGAAGAGTTTCAGCTAAAATGAAAGGAAAGGTGTACAAAACTGTGGTGAGACCAGCGATGTTGTTTGGTCTAGAGGCATGCCACTGAGGAAAAAACAGGAGGCAGAGCTGGAGGTAGCAGAGATGAAGATGCTGAGGTTCTCTTTGGGAGTGACCAAGATGGTGTGGATATAGATGTACAGCACAAACACATCGGCTATTCATGCAATTAAAGTAATCAAGAGCAAATATGTAATCACAATGTTTAAAGAATGTGTAATGAAGCTAATGATTGTGACCGTTATTGTGCAACACACATACAGTTGTAAGTCATAAGTCAGTGCAAAGTATGCACAGCAGATATATTTACATTGGAGTATACTAAAATATGGTCACAAAACAGTAAGCTGAAAAATACAATTGCAGTAAAAAATGCAGAAAAAAATAAAAAAAATAAGGAGCAAAGCAAAATAATTAGACAGCGCTGCTCTACCCCGATCTCTCACTCTTCCTCTCCCTCTCATTCTCACCGTCCCTCTTCCTCTTCCTCTCTCAGCATTGTTGTTGTAAAAGAAAAAAAGACACTCACCTGTGCTCTTTTTATTGCTTACTTCCTGATTGAAGTGTTAAACAATTCTGGTGGCACATATAGTGGCCAATGAGCTTAAAACTTAAAAACTTAAAAAGATTCACTTAAAATTGCAAAATTTGTGTAAAGCAGAAAATGTGTTTAAAGTTTAGGAGATTTGAGATGAGGTTTTGCTCCCTGTGTGTCAGTTTAAATATTTTTTTGCTATCCATGTCATTTCAGTGTGTAAAAATAAAAAAGTGTAATACCTTAAACCATTTTACATGATAAAACACAATTTGCAATTCTCACTTAAACTTTTTAGCAAAACTCTATACACATTCTCATTCTCAAAACACATTCTGCACTATAATGCACACCACCCAAATGTGTAAATACAAATAGAGTAGACATGTCATTGATTAAACACAACCACTCCAAACTGATTTCATTTGTTTCAAATGATGTGAGACCACCAATATAAACCAGTTCAGAGAGTAAACAGGTTGTTGAAGGTGGGAATGAGAAAGTCTGAGAATGGATAGAAGAAACTATGTGAGAAGACGAGTAGGAAGAGGAAGACAAAGCGTGGAAATATGTGATGAAATTCAAGAAACAATCATAGAGCATGTTCTTATCCGTGGACCGACAATGAGGGAAGCAGGACTTAGAGCGCAACCTATTTTGAGATGATTTTCCACCATGTGTCCACCATAGTAAGGACAATCAGAGACGAGAACAGGTACAGTACACTACTGTATTTTTGTAACTGCCTATGTACTTTTTGTAGAATTGCAATAAACAAATAATATTGCCTTGAACATTGTGCTTTCCATTTGTTTACAGTATGAACTGCTCAATAGATTTTGACTGGTTGCATATCAACAAAGAACAAGAATCACAGTATTGCAGAGAAAAGTGGAGGACAAGTTTGTGAGATGCAGGGTACAGTACTGTAAAAATAGGGGTACAAGGATGAGGAAGAACAAAAACAATGCAAAGAGCAAAGTGCTGCCAACAGCTTGGATGAGTACACAGTCTGTGCTGTCATACATAAGTTTCTGTGAGGACTGCTGCGTACCTTCATGCACCAGGGTGAGCTAAACACAGACAGCTTGGCCAAGGATGGCCAAGGAAGAGGCTTTCGGGAGTGGGGATAAGGACAGATTTAAAGAGGTGAAATACAAGTTTAGCAAGGCGGTTAAAGAGGCTAAACGACTGTACTCTGAGAAGCTCCAACTCTGCATCTGTCAGGAAAGGACTCAGGAAGATCACCAACTTCAAGCCTAAAGCCCCCCACTCCATCAATGACCAATGCCTGGCCAACGTGTGTGTGTATGTGTGTGTGTGTATAAACATTTTTTTTTTTGTAATACGTGAGAGACCAGAACAAATGAGTCAGGCACGAGAGCTTTACTTTGTACAAAGGGCACCCTGCCACTGCAATATCTAAGCTACAGATAGCAGAGAGGCGCAGAGCAGTTCCTTGTTCCTTTATTTTTAGAAGTTTACATGACATGTGACTGGACAGGGGCAGTCCCTGTTCCCTGTGTAAAATAAAACATTTGATTCATCATGAGTACAGTGTAGTAAGATGAGTACAGTGTAGTAAGACTACTGATGCTGGGACATGTGACATTCTTTTAGCCTTCTAACAATACTTGATTTTCTATCTTTCTTATATTTAGAGAATGTTTGACATGCTCCAACAACGCCAGCACAAATTCCTTGTATGTATAGAAAACCTACTTGGCAGTAAGGCCTTTTCTGATTCTGATTCTGCTCTCCTCTGGAAGGCAGCACAATTCAAAGTTTGGGCAGTCTATTTTTTTATAATAATCCAACAAGAGGTCATGATGGTTAGGACCGGGAAGTCCTGGGAGGTCATTCCCAGTTTATCTCAGGTGAATCCAAAACTAGTTACATTTGGGAGCAAATGGTGCAGCCATCGACAGGCAGACAGAACTAGGAGGCACCTTCACTCAATACAGTCATTGAAGATTGTAGGGGTAGGACTTAATTGGAGTATGTCTCTATATGCTATGTGTTTTTTCAAATTAAACCGTTCCTGGGCATACGGAGACACAGGCCAGTGTTTTGCTCCTTAGCTCCTTAGTGGGACTCTAAAGTTTTTGACCATGTTCCACTCAAGTTTTTCTCATCCAAAATGGATCTTCAGAGATAGATAGTCATTCATCCGCTCTTTGTGTGGCAGAGAGACAACCTTGGATGGTTTCTTACCTCCTTCCCATGAAACTGTAAAGGTTGAAACTACATGTGCAAGGCCTGGTTTTGATTTTTGTTATGTTAAATTATGGTTTTGCCATGTGATTGAATTCAATAGTTGTAAATAATAAGTAATATTAATAATCAAAATGGCCTGGCCCTTTCAGTAGGATTAAAGCATGGTAGAGCTTCCTGTCCTCTTCTCCTGTGAGGCCTATGGGGCTGTCGCTGTCCGAGGTTCTGAACTGACACATCTCAGGTTGGTCGAAGCTGGATGAGCCAGATTTACACATGACTAAATGAAAACAGCTCATTCGTAATTAACTATAAAGTGAAAAGGTAAATAACTCTAATGCATTTTCACTTGAGCTTTTCTTTTTACTTAAAAGTCTTACTGGAGACACGTTGTCCCTGATTCATGATGTTGTTCAGTAGGTGGCGCTTAACCATCAACCTTCATGAAAGACCAAAGAAGAAGAACACCAGGGCCGCCTCTGTTTTCTATTAGGTTCTCAGACAAGCTGTAAATATCTGGGAATACTGCAGACAGTTATCATTGTACAGTAACCATCTGAACAGTAAAAATGAGTGGAAGAGGTAAGGGAGGAAAAGGACTCGGTAAAGGAGGCGCCAAGCGTCACCGTAAAGTTCTCCGTGATAACATCCAGGGAATCACCAAGCCCGCTATCCGCCGTCTGGCTCGCCGTGGTGGAGTCAAGCGTATCTCCGGTCTGATCTACGAGGAGACTCGCGGTGTGTTGAAGGTTTTCCTGGAGAACGTCATCCGTGATGCCGTCACCTACACCGAGCACGCCAAGAGAAAGACCGTGACCGCCATGGATGTGGTGTATGCTCTGAAGAGGCAGGGTCGCACTCTATACGGCTTCGGCGGTTAAGCTGATTATTCTCTTCACGATTCAAACCAAAGGTCCTTTTAAGGGCCCCTCACTTTGCTTAAAGAGCGACTTCCCTTTCTATCAAACTGCACACGCTTATGTTGTCAGTGAACATCGGGGACCAGCACAATGTCTCTGTATGACAGAGAGTTGTTGCTGGAGGGGGAGCCCCTCAGACAGAAGCACTTATTTCCTGATAACTGGTGTTGGTCTTATAGTATCGTTAAGCTTTCCATCTAAACTTGCCTTTTTTTAAATCCATGTCTATATAGCTGATCTGCTCAACTTGGAGAACTTTCAAAAGAAAGCAGAAAATTTATTTTTTCATTACATTCAAATTTACCACATTAGTCGGCTGCATCTTTGTGTTACTAACAAAGCATATGACACCATCTCTACTAACAGTCTGAATTCTAAGCTGTTATACAACATGGTCTCAAGTTCTCTTTTGCTTTGTTTGTTGCAGTATTTTACTGTTTTGTGGCTGCAAACATTGTTTCAAAGTCATAGAATAAACCTCACAAGAAGTCCTGTGGAGGTTTTTTTTGTTTTGTCCTTTTGCCTTATGAAACACATCTTAATGGGTCATCTGTACAAATATGTTCATATGTAGCTGTGATACAGGAGTTATACTGCTGTGAGTGTAAACCACAAGTATGTTCAGGTGGATTTTCTTTTAAAGCAGTCAGCACACTCCTCTGCTGTTTCTGGGCACCATGACACTTTTCAGCTTGAGACACAGAAGGTAATAAATTATAGGTCTCTATATTTTTTTTACCTTGTCTAAATAAAAACAAGCTCTAGTTTTGTTGCCCAACAAGTTCAGTGTAGCAATCTTTTAACTGATTTATCTTTTGTTGCATACTATGGGTAATGTCTAAACATGTGTCATTACAACATCTGTCCCCTTTGTATTGTTAATATAATGTATTATTACTTTGCACCACTGCCCCTAATGCAATACACTATATGACCCAAGCCAGAAGTGATCCACTGATACTAACTTTTAAATTTCTTTGAGTGTCTGTATGATTTTCGTAATCAGTTCCACCAGTAATGCTGTTGGAGGTCATTTTGGATCAAACTGTTCATCTTATCTCTGAAAAGAAACTGCTGAGTTACCCTGAGATTTTTGAACAAAGTGTATATCCTTAATTTTAACATCAGACGTATACTGTTCTGTGATGCACGCTTTTATTAATATTCAGCCATTGTAAAACATAGTAATGTTATATCAATTTATCCCATAATAGTAGAATTAAAGTTTATATTGATATTAAATATTAGTCCCCAAGAAACGTTCACTGCCACGGTGAGCAGCTCTGATATGAAGTCTGTTACCATGAGGTTTGGAGGCCCCTTAAACAAAATGCAGAGCATCAAGCTCTCTCAATATATATATATTCATGCTGAATTGACTAAAGCCCATTGGGGTTATGCATTTAATTTTACATTAATGGTTCACCTATTGTATATTTGAAGTTTACTAGCCCTTTTGGCATCAGTTATTGATTTACACACCAGCTGATTAAATCTGAAATTTCACTATTTGACCTGAATACATTTGAGCAAGTACTAGACGTTTTTATACAGTATTTTACTGTGAAGTTACACATCTTTCATCAGTGCAATACATACAATTCTCAGTGGCTCCCTCTAGAACCCCGTTGTTTGTGTTCATACTCATCGACCCACGTCCTTAGTCATTTGGGTGAAATTCGATGTCACAAGTATATTCATTTTATTAATTCCAAGCCACCTAGTTGGTTTTCATAAAAGTTGATGAACGGAATCCATTTAAAATTTGATTCTTTCAGTTTTGTGAAGTGGTGTTATCACGAACATGAGAAACAACTCTTTTGATAAAATGTGTGGTGGCTCTTAAAAGAGCCTTTGTGTTGCGTCCAGCAGTGAGCAGGTTTACTTGGACTTGGCGGGCTTCTCGGTCTTCTTGGGCAGAAGAACAGCCTGGATGTTGGGCAGCACACCGCCCTGAGCGATGGTCACTCCGCCCAGCAGTTTGTTGAGCTCCTCGTCGTTGCGGACAGCCAGCTGCAGGTGACGGGGGATGATACGAGTCTTCTTGTTGTCGCGGGCAGCGTTTCCAGCCAACTCCAGGATCTCAGCGGTCAGGTACTCCAGCACGGCCGCCAGGTAGACGGGGGCACCGGCTCCAACACGCTCGGCATAGTTGCCTTTACGCAGCAGCCTGTGGACACGGCCAACGGGAAACTGAAGCCCGGCACGGGAGGAGCGGGTCTTTGCCTTAGCTCTGGCTTTGCCACCGGTTTTGCCTCTTCCACTCATGTTTAAGATACTTTCTAGAGTTAAAACTCAGAGAAAACGTGGCCACTACAGACACAACCCTCGATTATATTGTCGGGGAGCGAGAGGAGGGGGTCCTGTCAGACCAACCAGAAAACAGGTTTCTACAGAGGGGGCTGCTTTGGATTTTGGCGGACTTCTTTCAACTGATCTTCCGCCAATAAGCAGCGGAGATTTGGGCGGTGGGTCGCTCCTGAAGGCGGCGCTGAGCTCCAGCAGGAGCCCCTAACCAATCAGGAGCCGGAGGTCTGAAGCAGCGTCACCATTTCACTGCTTTTCTCACAGTTTAAGAGCAGCGTGTCTCCTCTCTTTACTACACTTTTCTCCTGTTCAGAGAAAGAAAGAAAGAACGATGGCAAGAACCAAGCAGACCGCTCGTAAATCCACCGGAGGCAAAGCCCCCAGGAAGCAGCTGGCCACCAAGGCTGCCCGTAAGAGCGCCCCGGCCACCGGCGGCGTGAAGAAGCCTCACCGTTACAGGCCCGGTACCGTGGCTCTGAGAGAGATCCGTCGCTACCAGAAATCCACCGAGCTGCTCATCCGCAAGCTGCCCTTCCAGCGCCTGGTCCGAGAAATCGCTCAAGATTTCAAGACCGACCTGCGCTTCCAGAGCTCCGCTGTCATGGCTCTGCAGGAGGCCAGCGAGGCTTACCTGGTCGGTCTCTTCGAGGACACCAACCTGTGCGCCATCCACGCCAAGAGAGTCACCATCATGCCCAAAGACATACAGCTGGCCCGCCGCATCCGTGGAGAGCGCGCTTAAACTGTCTGCTCATCCCTCAAACACAAAGGCTCTTTTAAGAGCCACCTCACTCCTCACTAAAGAACTTACTCATATGTGTTGAGTTAGGTCGTACAATTGTGTACAAGAGAAATGATCAATAGTCATTTAAGTGCATCATTATTAGATATTTAAAGCATTCCTTTAAACTTCAGTCTAAATTCTATGTATGGGGTGCCGTTTGTAAAGCGTCTTGCTCTAAAAATAACAGCAACATTTAGTCACATTTGGCTAAAAACAATTAAAAAAAAAAACTGGTTTGGATTTTTGGGAGTCACTTTTTTTGCACATTTAGAACAATATTTGTGAACTTAGAGGTATTTAAAAATGTTATATCTAAATGTTAAAGAAATATACATGTTAAATCAAAATGTGAAATATAAATATAGATGTTGCAGCTAAATGTTTCGGGTGAACCTAAATACTAATATGCAAATTCAAATGTCGGAATTACAAAAATAAAAGCTTGAGGAGGTCAGAGCGTCTTTATAGTGGCAAATAACGAATAAAACCCATCTTATCCGGGGAAATGGACTCTTGGACATGGATTATCGTGATAATAACTACCTAGATGAACAAACACGTTTGGAGAAACTTTATTTGAAGAATACTTTGAGTTTTTAGTGTCACTATTATGAAGGGTGCGGGACTTATAACCTGTAGCCACTATAGCCAGCCACAAGGGGGATCACTTTGACTTGACTCATTTATTGACATGTTTGCAGAGGTATGTCCGACAGTACAGTTTATTGGGGTGAAGGCGGGCGGGTGTAGACGATCCTACACCGCGAAAATGACAGATCAGTCAAAGTAAGCCCCCTGACATCAAGTGTATCAATCTTTGTCAGAAACTATGGATCAAAGTAATTTTACAGTGGGGTAAAAGGTTTGCTCGTTCCGTATCATGGACTACATGCATTTGCCATACATTCTGTAATACGGGCGCACTTGATTTAATACACTAGAATATCGTTTTGTTTTCTCGAGATCTCAAATTATTTATCTAGTCGTTATGGGAAAACGGAAGAAAAAATATCCTGTTATCACGGAAAACGGGTGGAATAAAATGTTTGTATGTATGACCTTTTAGGGCTTACGTAAAAGACTGACAGGAAAATCTGAAATTTGTTTAGAGATTAAAAATGTACTGCTTCCTGAGAACTATATGTTTTGAGCATTTTTTTAAATTATATTTTTTTGGTAACTTGTTTACTGACTGCTTGATAGTATATATAATTTTGATCGCTTTGTTTATGATTTGAGAGCAGGGTTTGGTTTTGAGCACTGGTAAAACTGTTTTGATAAAATTCAGTTGGTAGGCCATCTGGACCAGGGCAAAATATGAAATGTGTTTTTAAGTTTAAAAATGTACTTCTCCCTGAGAACTATATGTTTTTAACAGTGTGTTTTCTATTTTTTTTTTGCAGCGTTTGTTTTGGTAAAACAGTTTTGAGGCAAAAGTTTGATATATATATATATATATATATATATATATTTTTTTTTTTTTTTTTGCAGACCTCTACTTTCCTCTAATTTCCAGTGACAGTTGTAAGGCGCATGCTCAGTTTTATTTAAAAGACAGCCAATCGTGTACGGGTACCAGCACATCCTAATTTGCATAGATTACATATAAATGCACCATCCCAAACCTGCCATGGTTATCAGCTGTTGGAAACTCATCTGAAATAAAAATGCCGGATGCACCAAAAGCGCCCAAGAAGGGCTCTAAGAAAGCCGTCTCTAAGAGCGTCAGCAAGACTGGCAAGAAAAAGCGAAAAACAAGGAAGGAGAGCTATGCTATCTACGTGTACAAGGTCCTGAAGCAGGTCCACCCCGACACCGGGATCTCCTCCAAGGCTATGGGCATCATGAACTCCTTCGTGAGCGACATCTTTGAGCGCATCGCCGGAGAGGCCTCTCGTCTGGCTCACTACAACAAGCGCTCTACCATCACCTCCAGGGAGATCCAGACCGCTGTCCGCCTCCTGCTGCCCGGTGAGCTGGCCAAGCACGCCGTGTCTGAGGGAACAAAGGCCGTCACCAAGTACACCAGCTCCAAGTAAACTCACTGTTTACTGCAACAACACAAAGGTCCTTTTCAGGACCACCCACCACCTCAACTAAGAGCTGTATTCTATCAATGAAATCACAAAAGCCACAGTTATTCTAATTAATGTAATAGACTACGTCACTGCTTATTTACATCGCACTAGGGTTCTTGCATTTTATTGTCCATCTCTAGGCCATAATTAGGTTTTCTGACTGGTAGTAAAGTCTAGGGTTACCCAGACTAGATCTTTATGTCACAGTTGGTGACGTTGAACCATTTTGTTTGTATGAGCAAGCATCTGAAGTTTCATTATTTTAATACAGGGGTACTTTATAATGCCCTATGTAATGCTGAAGTTAAATTCAACAACTATGATTAATTGCCTGAATGAAAACATAAGGTGCATCAAGTCTACAGGTGCAACTGGGAAGTGTACTTTAAAATATCAAATTAAATATTGTGTTGTTAGAGATCAAGTACCAGATGAAGATATGCAAATGTATTTTTTAGTTTATCTTTTTAAATGATTTAACTTTTGACAAAAGGAAACCATGCAGAGATGACATACATTTTCTCATCAGTGTCTCTGACTCAACATATTTTCAATTTTTAAACTTAATGTATTTTATCATTTTACAATTCTGTCTAAATGCACTACAAGTACTATTTGGGCAGGAGGAGTGTGCATTTAATTTTACTAATTGATCCACTGATACTGATTAAGTGTTGAACTGAAATCTGAATTTGTTCAAAGTTTAGTCCTCAGAAGAAGAAATGTTCACAGCACCATAAGCCTCAGCCATCCTCAGTGTGTTTGCTGCTACCAGAATAACTTCAGTTTGCTGAAGGTCTGCTGTTTGGGGTCAAACTTTTTATTTTATATTTTATACTTTAATTTATCTTATCCTGAAAAGAAGCTGCTGAGTTACCCTGAGATTTTTGAACAAAGTCTAAATCCTCGATTATAACATCAGGCGTATTCTGTTGTGCGATACAGGATGAAGCTTTTAATATCCAGGCACAATAAATTATAAAACAGTAACTGTATATTAATTCATCCCATAGTAGTAGAATTATTAACAGTTTATTCATATTAAATATTAATCCTCAGCAGAAGAAATGTTCACAGCCACGGTGAGCAGCTCTGACATGAAGTCTGTCACCATAAGCCTCGGCCATCCTCAGTGTGTTTGCTGCTACCAGAATAACTTCAGTTTATTACAAAGTGATCGTCAACAGATGGTTGTTTTTACTTTGAGTCTCTGAACAAACATGTGGAGCAGCTGGAAAACGACTTTTGATGGAGCTCTGATTGATTTGAAAACATTTTAGGAGAGAAATAAGTGTGAAAAGTCGCTGCGCAGAGCTGGTTACGACGGGGAATGTGTGAGGTTTGGAGGCTCCCCAAACAAAATGCAGAGAGCATCAGAGCTCTACAAGACCTGAACATGAAGAGACACAAGTCCGCTATCGGCTCCCTTCACTGTGAGCCTTCAGCTCTTCTCCCACATTTAGTTTAGAGTGTTTTATCGATGAGGAGAAAACACAAGTGGCACGGCGTTCAGACTGCACAGAGGAGCCACGGGCTGGGTTGAGTCTCCACGGTTCTCATGGTGTGTTTAAGTGCAGCCTCGCTGCTCTGAGCTCTCCAACAGTCCAGTCACACTCTCGTGTTGTCCTGAGTACGAACGGAAGACAAGATGGCAGAAGTAGCTCCAGCTCCAGCCGCCGCTCCGGCTAAAGCGGCCAAGAAGAAGGCGACCAAACCGAAGAAGGCTGGCCCCAGCGTCAGAGACCTTATCGTCAAGACTGTGTCCGCATCCAAGGAGCGCAGCGGCGTGTCTCTGGCCGCCGTCAAGAAGGCTCTGGCTGCCGGAGGTTACGACGTGGACAATAACAAGGCCCGCGTTAAGGTCGCCATCAAGGCTCTGGTCACTAAGGGGACTCTGGTCCAGACCAAGGGCACCGGGGCATCCGGCTCCTTCAAGATGAACAAGAAGGCTGCCGAGCCCAAAGCCAAGAAGCCGGCCAAGAAAGCCGCTCCTAAAGCCAAGAAGCCCGCAGCCAAGAAACCCGCAACACCCAAGAAGCCCAAGGCGGCAGCAGCAAAGAAGCCGGCAGCCAAGAAATCCCCCAAGAAAGTCAAGAAGCCCAAGGCAGCGGCAGCCAAGAAAGCAGCTAAGAGCCCCAAGAAGCCCACCAAGAGCCCCAAGAAAGTGGCACCCAAGAAGGCCCCTGCAGCCAAGAAAGCTCCCGCTAAGAAGGCTGCCAAGCCCAAAGCCAAGAAGGCAGCACCCAAGAAGAAGTGAGCTCTCCTCACTCACGACCAACGTCCTCACAAAAAAACGGCTCTTCTAAGAGCCAACCACATCATTCATAAAGAGCTCATTCCTAGAATACTCTTAAGTGAAGAACATTATGATGTTACTTAATTGAGGGTATATATTTAAAGGGGGGAAAAAATGGTTAAATGCTATTATAAAATTGCCTTTTCAAAAAAATATTCTTGAAGGCAAACAGAAATTATAAGAGTTTATTTTACATAGTGGCTGGGATGTCTGTGGAAAACTCATAGGATCCAATTATAACATCTTGTTATACCTGAAATGGTAAATGGTGTTTTTATTCAATATGTTAGCAGTGACTCCTAATGTCAACTGACACGCATGCCATGAAAAACATTTGAGTGTTGTTGATGAGTCAAGGAAAAAAAGTCTTTATTTCCTTTATATTTTAAATGTCCTGTCGAAAGGAAAGTTTAAATGACAAAATCAGTACAAAATTAATATCAGGTTACTCATTGATATTGTGTGGCTGCAGCACATTGTTAAGCTTTTCCTGGCATTTTCTTTTTTTTTTTGTTTTTGAAAATTTAATTTGTGTCTATTTCACCTCTGATCTAATAGGCTTGTTCTGTTCTTGTTGACCAGTGGGGATACCCAGCCTTGGTGGGATCGTTAACCAGGCAGTTTTTTTTCTACTTGGTTTGTTAGTGCTTCTTGTTGTTGTGACGACTGCCATCTGAGTTGTTAAAGTCACCTGAATCCTGGTGTGGACGACTGTCGTCACAAAAGGTGTGAATTGTTGTTCAGTATCCTGAATAGGGGAATAAAGGACAGGGTGATTGGCATTCTCTGAGGCCTCCTCCTCTGTTGAAGGATACATTGGTGCGTGATGGTTAGTGGTTAGGTTCCTGGGTGTTACCTCAGCTGGGGCCATTCTGTGTGGAATTTGCATGCATCCATATGTCTGTGTGGGTTCTTTTTGAGTCCACAGTCCAAAGACATGCAGATAATAGCTGAATTGGTGAGAATGTGAATATTTGTTTGTCTCTGTGTAGTGCTGAATGAATCACGATTAGGAAGCTAGCTAGGCTAATATAGCCAAAACAATGTGAGAGGAGCATTTTGATTGCAGCATTATGTGTATAATTATGAGCTTACTGTATATTTGCCACATTTCTGTCTTGTCAGTTAAAAGAGTGATGCTGACTGTGAGTTGTGAGAATGTAATACTGTTGTACTCCAGTGGATCACCTGACTGTACTAGCTCTGAACTCAGCTGAGTATGGGCTGCTGTCCAGTGAGGAGCAGTGGTCCAGTGGTGTCCAGTGTTAGAGATGCATGTGGTGCACACAGACTGAACTGCAGATGCATGTAATGTAATGACTGAGAGACATACTGACATGCACCTAGTAACTTACTCCCAACCGTTTGTTTTTGTGTCCATTACATTTATTTAATTTTATTTCTATTAACGACACTATAAGATTCAAGGATTCAAGAATTCAAGGAGTTTTATTGTCATTACACATTACACAACACATGTAAACATGGGATGAAATGAAATAATTAATAATTATTATTTGCATTATATCTGAGCAATAATATCATGGCATAAAACTGTGTGCAAAGTTATTATTTTGCTAACATTGTTTAGGTTATTTTCATATTCACTTATCTGTCCTGTTTTGTGTCAGTTCCAGGGTGTTTGACCAAAAAATTCCAGGAGGTACAAACACCAAAATAAACATTGACGGTCTGTGCAAAGTATTTTGCACATATTTTACTATATATCGTCCTCCCTCTACTTCACTACTCCATTTCAATTTTGCTATTGGCTGATTCTTAGAGACGTTGCAGGAGACATATGGTGGCACCAATCAACCCCTCCAACATGAGCTATAGATATTTTACCCACATTTATGTTCAGAGATTATTAGTCCATGTCTGGTCTTGATTATGTTTTTATGTTGCACTTGATCACCTCATGCCAAAGTGTTGCTTTTATGGTTTGCTCCAAGGTTTTGTTAATATTTAAGTTGTCTGTGCTTCAACTAGGTCATATTATCAGCAAATCTAGGTATCTTGTCTTTTAAGCCTAAAGAGTCTGACAAAATTACTGTTTTGCAAAACTGTATGACTGCCTTTAGGAACCGGATGGCAAGCAACTTTTTGAAGTTAAACATTGAGGTCCTTATAATTGCTTCCACTTATATAGCCTCAAAGGTTGCTTAGTGTATTACATACTGAAAATCTGTACTCAAGTAGAAGTACTGCTACACAATTCATGCACTGAAGGTACAGCCTTCAGAGGCAAATTGGGCTTCAGCATCTTGCCTATAAATACTTGCAGACTGAAGGAGCCAGGGATGGAAACACCAATCAATTAGTCATTTAAGTAATTATCTATAGTACAATTTCATACGTTTCCTGTATGCTGTAGCTGCTGAAGTTTTGTTACTAAAAGTTATTTCAGATGTACCTCCCATCCTTCTCCTTCAATAGTTTAAAAAAAAAAAAGGGTCAAGATTAATTCAACAAAGCAGAGGAGTAAGTTCTTTAGTGAAGAGTGAGGTGGCTCTTAAAAGAGCCTTTGTGTTTGAGGGATGAGCAGACAGTTTAAGCGCGCTCTCCACGGATGCGGCGGGCCAGCTGTATGTCTTTGGGCATGATGGTGACTCTCTTGGCGTGGATGGCGCACAGGTTGGTGTCCTCGAAGAGACCGACCAGGTAAGCCTCGCTGGCCTCCTGCAGAGCCATGACAGCGGAGCTCTGGAAGCGCAGGTCGGTCTTGAAATCCTGAGCGATTTCTCGGACCAGGCGCTGGAAGGGCAGCTTGCGGATGAGCAGCTCGGTGGATTTCTGGTAGCGACGGATCTCTCTCAGAGCCACGGTACCGGGCCTGTAACGGTGAGGCTTCTTCACGCCGCCGGTGGCCGGGGCGCTCTTACGGGCAGCCTTGGTGGCCAGCTGCTTCCTGGGGGCTTTGCCTCCGGTGGATTTACGAGCGGTCTGCTTGGTTCTTGCCATCGTTCTTTCTTTCTCTGAACAGGAGAAAAGTGTAGTAAAGAGAGGAGACACGCTGCTCTTAAACTGTGAGCCCGGCTGTGAAATGGTGACGCTGCTTCAGACCTCCGGCTCCTGATTGGTTAGGGGCTCCTGCTGGAGCTCAGCGCCGCCTTCAGGAGCGACCCACCGCCCAAATCTCCGCTGCTTATTGGCGGAAGATCAGTTGAAAGAAGTCCGCCAAAATCCAAAGCGGCCCTCTGTAGAAACCTGTTTTCTGGTTGGTCTGACAGGACCCCCTCCTCGCTCCCGAAATATAACCGGGTTGTGTCTGTAGTCGCCACATTTTCTCTGAGTCTAACTCTAGAAAGTATCTTAAACATGAGTGGAAGAGGCAAAACCGGTGGCAAAGCCAGAGCTAAGGCAAAGACCCGCTCCTCCCGTGCCGGGCTTCAGTTCCCCGTCGGCCGTGTCCACAGGCTGCTGCGTAAAGGCAACTATGCCGAGCGTGTTGGTGCCGGTGCCCCCGTCTACCTGGCGGCCGTGCTGGAGTACCTGACCGCTGAGATCCTGGAGTTGGCTGGAAACGCTGCCCGCGACAACAAGAAGACTCGTATCATCCCCCGTCACCTGCAGCTGGCTGTCCGCAACGACGAGGAGCTCAACAAACTGCTGGGCGGAGTGACCATCGCTCAGGGCGGTGTGCTGCCCAACATCCAGGCTGTTCTTCTGCCCAAGAAGACCGAGAAGCCCGCCAAGTCCAAGTAAACCTGCTCACTGCTGGACGCAACACAAAGGCTCTTTTAAGAGCCACCACACATTTTATCAAAAGAGTTGTTTCTCATGTTCGTGATACACCACTTCACAAAACTGAAAGAATCAAATTTTAAATGGATTCCGTTCATCAACTTTTATGAAAACCAACTAGGTGGATTGGAATTAATAAAATGAATATACTTGTGACATCGAATTTCACCCAAATGACTAAGGACGTGGGTCGATGAGTATGAACACAAACAACGGGGTTCTAGAGGGAGCCACTGAGAATTGTATGTATTGCACTGATGAAAGATGTGTAACTTCACAGTAAAATACTGTATAAAAACGTCTAGTACTTGCTCAAATGTATTCAGGTCAAATAGTTAAATTTCAGATTTAATCAGCTGGTGTGTAAATCAATCACTGATGCCAAAAGGTCTAGTAAACTTCAAATATACAATAGGTGAACCATTAATGTAAAATTAAATGCATAACCCCAATGGGCTTTAGTCAATTCAGCATGAATATATATTGAGAGAGCTTGATGCTCTGCATTTTGTTTAAGGGGCCTCCAAACCTTATGGTAACAGACTTCATATCAGAGCTGCTCACGTGGCAGTGAACGTTTCTTGGGGACTAATATTTAATATCAATATAAACTTTAATTCTACTATTATGGGATAAATTGATATAACATTACTATGTTTTATAATGGCTGAATATTAATAAAAGCGTGCATCACAGAACAGTATACGTCTGATGTTAAAATTAAGGATATACACTTTGTTCAAAAACTCAGCAGTTTCTTTTCAGAGATAAGATGAACAGTTTGATCCAACAGCATTACTGATGGAACTGATTACGAAAATCATACAGACACTCAAAGAAATTTAAAAGTAGTTAGTATCAGTGGATCACTTCTGGCTTGGGTCATATAGTGTATTGCATTTAGGGCAGTGGTGCAAAGTAATAATACATTATATTAACAATACAAAGGGGACAGATGTTGTAATGACACATGTTTAGACATTACCATAGTATGCAACAAAAGATAAATCAGTTAAAAGATTGCTACACTGAACTTGTTGGGCAACAAAACTAGAGCTTGTTTTATTTAGACAAGGTAAAAAAAATATAGAGACCTATAATTTATTACCTTCTGTGTCTCAAGCTGAAAAGTGTCATGGTGCCCAGAAACAGCAGAGGAGTGTGCTGACTGCTTTAAAAGAAAATCCACCTGAACATACTTGTGGTTTACACACAGCAGTATAACTCCTGTATCACAGCTACATATGAACATATTTGTACAGATGACCCATTAAGATGTTTCATAAGGCAAAAGGACAAAACAAAAAACCTCCACAGGACTTCTTGTGACTTCTAGTGTGGTTTATTCTATGACTTTGAAACAATGTTTGCAGCCACAAAACAGTAAAATACTGCAACAAACAAAGCAAAAGAGAACTTGAGACCATGTTGTATAACAGCTTAGAATTCAGACTGTTAGTAGAGATGGTGTCATATGCTTTGTTAGTAACACAAAGATGCAGCCGACTAATGTGGTAAATTATTTGAATGTAATGAAAGAATAAATTTTCTGCTTTCTTTTGAAAGTTCTCCAAGTTGAGCAGATCAGCTATATAGACATGGATTTAAAAAAAAAAGCCAGTTTAGATGGAAAAGCTTAACTATACTGAAAGACCAACACCAGTTATCAGGAAATAAGTGCTTCTGTCTGAGAGGCTCCCCCTCCAGCAACAACTCTCAGTCATACAGAGACATTGTGCTGGTCCCCAATGTTCACTGACAACATAAGCGTGTGCAGTTTGATAGAAAGGGAAGTCGCTCTTTCAGTAAAAGTGTGTGGCCCTTAAAAGGACCTTTGGTTTGAATCGTGAAGAGAATAATCAGTTTAACCGCCGAAGCCGTACAGAGTGCGACCCTGCCTCTTCAGAGCATACACCACATCCATGGCGGTCACGGTCTTTCTCTTGGCGTGCTCGGTGTAGGTGACGGCATCACGGATGACGTTCTCCAGGAAAACCTTCAACACACCGCGAGTCTCCTCGTAGATCAGACCGGAGATACGCTTGACTCCACCACGGCGAGCCAGACGGCGGATAGCGGGCTTGGTGATTCCCTGGATGTTATCACGGAGAACTTTACGGTGACGCTTGGCGCCTCCTTTACCGAGTCCTTTTCCTCCCTTACCTCTTCCACTCATTTTTACTGTTCA
This sequence comes from Collichthys lucidus, assembly GCA_004119915.2. Lineage (NCBI taxonomy): Eukaryota > Metazoa > Chordata > Actinopteri > Sciaenidae > Collichthys > Collichthys lucidus. The sequence continues at coordinate 41,672,749 of CM014080.1, forward strand.
GATGGTTACTGTACAATGATAACTGTCTGCAGTATTCCCAGATATTTACAGCTTGTCTGAGAACCTAATAGAAAAAGAGGCGGCCCTAGTGTTCTTCTTCTTTGGTCTTTCATGAAGGTTGATGGTTAAGCGCCACCTACTGAACAACATCATGAATCAGGGACAACGTGTCTCCAGTAAGACTTTTAAGTAAAAAGAAAAGCTCAAGTGAAAATGCATTAGAGTTTACCTTTTCACTTTATAGTTAATTACGAATGAGCTGTTTTCATTTAGTCATGTGTAAATCTGGCTCATCCAGCTTCGACCAAGCTGAGATGTGTCAGTTCAGAACCTCGGACAGCGACAGCCCCATAGGCCTCACAGGAGAAGAGGACAGGAAGCTCTACCATGCTTTAATCCTACTGAAAGGGCCAGGCCATTTTGATTATATACTTATTATTTACAACTATTGAATTCAATCACATGGCAAAACCACAATTTAACATAACAAAAATAAAACCAGGCCTTGCACATGTAGTTTCAACCTTTACAGTTTCATGGGAAGGAGGTAAGAAACCATCCAAGGTTGTCTCTCTGCCACACAAAGAGCGGATGAAACTATCTATCTCTGAAGATCCATTTTGGATGAGAAAAACTTGAGTGGAACATGGTCAAAAACTTAGAGTCACTAAGGAGCTAAGGAGCAAAACACTGGCCTGTGTCTCCGTATGCCCAAGAACGGTTTAATTTGAAAAAACACATAGCATATAGAGACATACTCCAATTAAGTCCTACCCAAACAATCTTCAATGACTGTATTGAGTGAAGGTGCCTCCTAGTTCTGTCTGCCTAACACACATTAAAGCTGTGATGGCTGCACCATTTGCTCCCAAATGTAACTAGTTTTGGATCACCTGAGATAAACTGGGAATGACCTCCCAGGACTTCCCGGTCCTAACCATCATGACCTCATGTTGGATTATTATAAAAAAAATAGACTGCCCAAACTTTGAATTGTGCTGCCTTCCAGAGGAGAGCAGAATCGGAATCAGAAAAGGCCTTACTGCCAAGTAGGTTTTCTATACATACAAGGAATTTGTGCTGGTGTTGTTGGAGCATGTCAAACATTCTCTAAATATAAGAAAGATAGAAAATCAAGTATTACAAAAATAATGTTTATACACACACACACACACACACACACACACACAACAAACACCACACACACACACACACACACACAACGTTGGCCAGGCATTGGTCATTGATGGAGTGGGGGGCTTAGGCTTGAAGTTGGTGATCTTCCTGAGCCCTTTCCTGACAGATGCAGAGTTGGAGCTTCTCAGAGTACAGTCGTTTAGCCTCTTTCACCACCTTGCTAAACTTGTATTTCACCTCTTTAAATCTGTCCTTATCCCCACTCCTGAAAGCCTCTTCCTTGGCCATCCTTGGCCAAGCTGTCTGTGTTTAACCTCCCTGGTGCATGAGGGTACGCAGCAGTCCTCACAGAAGCTGATGTATGACAGCACAGACTGTGTACTCATCCAAGCTGTTGGTAGCACTTTGCTCTTTGCATTGTTTTTGTTCTTCCTCATCCTTGTACCCCTATTTTTACAGTACTGTACCCTGCATCTCACAAACTTGTCCTCCACTTTTCTCTGCAATACTGTGATTCTTGTTCTTTGTTGATATGCAACCAGTCAAAATCTATTGAGCAGTTCATACTGTAAACAAATGGAAAGCACAATGTTCAAGGCAATATAATTTGTTTATTGCAATTCTACAAAAAGTACATAGGCAGTTACAAAAATACAGTAGTGTACTGTACCTGTTCTCGTCTCTGAATGTCCTTACTATGGTGGACACATGGTGGAAAATCATCTCAAAATAGGTTGCGCTCTAAGTCCTGCTTCGCTCATTGTCGGTCCATGGATAAGAACATGCTCTATGATTGTTTCTTGAATTTCATCACATATTTCCACGCTTTGTCTTCCTCTTCCTACTCGTCTTCTCACATAGTTTCTTCTATCTGTTCTCAGACTTTCTCATTCCCACCTTCAACAACCTGTTTACTCTCTGAACTGGCTTATATTGGTGGTGTCACATCATTTGAAACAAGTGAAATCAGTTTGGAGTGGTTGTGTTTAATCAATGACATGTCTACTTTATTTGTATTTACAAATTTGGGTGACGTGCATTAGAGTGCAGAATGTGTTTTGAGAATGAGAATGTGTTTAGAGTTTTGCTAAAAAGTTTAAGTGAGATTTGCAAATTGTGTTTTTTGATGTAAAATGGTTTAAGGTATTACACTTTTTTTTCCATTTGCTAACACACTGAAATGACATGGATAGCAAAAAAATTTAAACTGACACACAGGGAGCAAAACCTCATCTCAAATCTCCTAAACTTTAAACACATTTTCTGCTTTACATAAATTTGCAATTCTAAGTGAATCTTTTTAGGTGTACTGAACGCGGTTCTCTGAATAAGACACAACAATCTGACATAAAGTCACATGTTTACAATTTCAAAATATTGCCATTAAAAATGACAACTACATGAGCTCATTGACCACTATATGTGCCACCAGAATTGTTTAACACTTCAATCAGGAAGTAAGCAATAAAAAGAGCACAGGCGAGTGTCTTTTTTTTCTTTTACAACAACAATGCTGAGAGAGGAAGAGGAAGAGGGACGGTGAGAATGAGAGGGAGAGGAAGAGTGAGATATCGGGGTAGAGCAGCGCTGTCTAATTATTTTGCTTTGCTCCTTATTTATTTATTTTTTTCTGCTTTTTTTTACTGCAATTGTATTTTTCGGCTTACTGTTTTGTGACCATATTTTAGTTCACTCCAATGTAAATATATCTGCTGTGCATACTTTGCACTGAATTATTTGGTGGAAAAATAAAAAAATAAGTATTTCATTAGCACATGTGTGTATTTGCAAATATTTCTGTGCATGTGAGTGTGTAGTTGGTTAGACAGAAATCAGTTATATGAATGAAGTGTGTGCCATCTGGTGCAAAAGTTTGATTTTGGTTGCAGTGCTTTAATTTGTGTGATATATGAGGTGTTTTGCAGTTTGGGTGTGTGATTTAGTAAAACATATAGTACTTGCTTAATGTATGCAGGTCTGTTAGTGAAAACTCACATTTAATTAAAGAGTATGTAAATTATTTACTGACACCAAAATGGCTAGTAAACTATTTAAATATACAATAGGTGAACTATTAATTTAACAAACTTGTCAATTTGGTATCAATATATAATGCATTTATTTAATTGAATAGAACTAACTAGTCCTAATAGTAGTGAGTAAATTGTGATTTTTTTTTATTAGAAACAACAAACAGGAATAAACTCTTTATGAATGATGTGGTTGGCTCTTAAAAGAGCCGTTTTTTTGTGAGGACATTAGTTGTGAGTGAGGACAGCTCACTTCTTCTTGGGTGCTGCCTTCTTGGCTTTGGGCTTGGCAGCCTTCTTAGCGGGAGCTTTCTTGGCTGCAGGGGCCTTCTTGGGTGCCACTTTCTTGGGGCTCTTGGTGGGCTTCTTGGGGCTCTTGGCTACTTTCTTGGCTGCTGCTGCGGGCTTCTTCGTTGCTGTACCCAACTGCATTTACAGTTGTAAAATCCCGTGTAACTTGTTAAATGACAGCACTCAAGTAAATGTGCTTTGTTAATGCCCACCATTGACATCTGCGCAAATGACTCCTCTCTCTCCTTCAGCGTGTCTCCCTCCTCTTGTCACCTCTCAGCGCTGCTACCCCCCCCCTCCCTGCTTGGTGGTATGCTCCTCACTATTCACTATCTCTCCTCTGGACATGTCCGAACCATCTCAGTCTGGCCTCTCTGACTTTATCTCCAAAATATCTAACACGTGCTGTCCCTCTGATGTACTCATTCCTGATCCTATCCATTTTTGAGGTTTCTCCTAAGTCACCTCCCCGGATTGGTTGATGCAAAAAGAGCCCTCAGAAGACGTGGATCCGTTCAAAGTATTTATTCAATTATACAGGGTTCCCACGGGTGCTTGAATTCCTTGAAAATGCTTGAATTTCAATTCAGTGTTTTCAAGGTTGTGAAAACGCTTGAATTTTTTGTGAAGTGCTTGAAAATGCTTGAAATTTCACAATTAGTTAAAAATCAAAACAGTCAATCTACCACCATATGAAATAATGCTAATTAGGCCCATATTATTATGCCATACAGTGGCACCGCTGCACTTCCTATGACCATCATGGCAAACACAACTAGTAGGCTACCTATTTAAAGGTGCTGGGAAAAATGGAAAAACTGGTGCTTGAAGGTGCTTGAAAAGTGCTTGAATTTGTTCATGAAAAAGGTGTGGAAACCCTGATTATAACAACAGCTGTTGGGAATCCCACTGCAGAGAATACATGTCATCACAGCAAAAGCCAAGTGAGATTCAAAGAGTTCTTCCTGCGTCTGTGTTCTTATACACTTCTGAATCTGCAGCACTAACATCACTTCCTTTCTTCCTATTCTATACTGTTGCTCCCCAATATGGTGACATTTTTTTAAACTCTACATCTGCTAAAAACAGGATATTTATCACTTCTTCTTTTAAATGGTTGCAGTTCTTTTGCTCTATTTTGTGCAAAACATTTCTTGAGCCATTTCCTGAGATACCCCTGCCATCAGCACAACTGTATGTCTCTACTGTGTTGCACAATAACGGTCACAATCATTAGCTTCATTACACATTCTTTAAACATTGTGATTACATATTTGCTCTTGATTACTTTAATTGCATGAATAGCCGATGTGTTTGTGCTGTACATCTATATCCACACCATCTTGGTCACTCCCAAAGAGAACCTCAGCATCTTCATCTCTACTACCTCCAGCTCTGCCTCCTGTCTTTTCCTCAGTGGCATGCCTCTAGACCAAACAACATCGCTGGTCTCACCACAGTTTTGTACACCTTTCCTTTCATTTTAGCTGAAACTCTTCTATTACACATCACACCTGACACTTTTCTCCACCCGTTCCAACCTGCCTGCACACGCTTCTTCACTTGTTTTCCACACTCTCCATTGCTCTGGACTGTTGACCCTAAATACTTCAAATCCTCCACCTTCTTTATCTCTTCTCCCTGTAACCTCACTCTTCCACTTGGGTCCCTCTCATTCACACACATGTACTGCGTCTTGCTGCGGCTAACCTTCATTCCTCTCCTTTCCAGGGCAATCCTCCACCTCTCTAGCTTCTCCTCCACCCTGTTCCCTGCTCTCACTACAGATCACAATGTCATTTGCAAACATCATAGTCCATGGAAATTCCTGTCTAACCTCGTCTGTCAGCCTGTCCATCGCAATAGCGAACAAGAAGGGGCTCAGAGCTGATGCAGTCCCACCTCCACCTTGAACTCCTCTGTCACACCTACAGCACACCTCACCACTGTCTTACAGCCCTCATACATGTCCTGCACCGCTCTAACATACTTCTCTGTGACTCCAGACTTCCTCATACAATACCACAGTTCCTCTCTGGGCACCCTGTCACAAGCTTTCTCCAGATCTACAAAGACACAGTGCAGCTCCCTCTGACCTTCTCTGCACTTCTCAACATCCTCAAAGCAAATACTGCATCTGTAGTACTCTTTTTTGGCATGAAACCATACTGCTGCTCACAAATGCTCACTTCTGCCCTTAGTCTAGCTTCTACTACAGTTTCCCATAACTTCATTGTATGGCTCATCAGCTGTATTCCTCTGTAGTTGTCACAACTCTGCACATTTCCCTTGGTCTTAAAAAATGGGCACCATCACACTTCTCCTCCATTCCTCTGGCGTCTTCTTACTATTTAAGATCCTGTTGAACAACCCAGTCAAAAAATGTACTGCCATCTCTCACTTCCATACCTCCACGGGTATATCATCAGGCCTAGTGCCTTTCCACTCTTCATCTTCTTCAATGCCCTCCTCACTTCATCCTTACTAATCTTTGCTACTTCCTGGTCCACAACAGTCACCTCTTCTGCTCTTCGTTCTCTTTCATTTTCCTCATTCATCAACTCTTCAAAATACTCTTTTCATCTTCCCATAACACTACTGGCACCTGTCAGTACACTTCCATCCATATCCTTAATCACACTAGCCTGCCGCACGTCCTTCCCATCTCTCCTCTCTGCCTTGCCAACCTGTATAGATCAGTCTGTCCTTACTGTCTAACCCAGCATACAAGTGATCGTAAGCCCCTTGTTTGGACTTTGCCACCTCAACTCTCACCTTATGCTGCATCTCCCTGTACTCCTGTCTACTCTCTTCAGTCCTCTGTGTCCCACCTCTTCTTAGCTAACCTCTTTCTCCGTACACACTCCTTCACCTCCTCATCCCAATACCAAGTCTTCTTATCTACTTTTTTTCCAGATGACACACCAAGTACACTCCTACCTGTCTCCCTGATCACATTAGCTGTAGTTGTCTAGTCGTTTGAAAGCGCCTCCTGACCACCCAGAGCCTGTCTCAACTCCTTCCTAAAAGTCATGCAACACTCTTCCTTTTTCAGCTTCTGCCATTTCGTCCTCTGCTCTGCCTTTGCCTCTTCATCTTCCTCACCATCAGCATCATCCTACACACCACCATCCTATGCTGTCTGGATACACTCTCACCTACTACTTTGCAGTTACTGATCTCCTTCAGATTACACCGTCTACACAAGATGTAGTCCACCCGGGCCTCGACCGATCCAGTATGGAAGTCATAGATTTGATGCGCCAGTTTAATTTGGCAAGTTTTACGTCGAATGCCCTTCTGTATTTATCCGGGCTTGGGACTGGCACAATAAGACACTGGCTTGTGCCCCCTTGTGGCTACATTTCTTTTAGTGCTGTTTGTGTTTACTCTTAATCTGTGAATGTTTCCAGATGTCATTTCATTTTAAGAAGCACCCAGTAGTTCATTTTTTTTTTAATCAGCTGCTAATCTGGAGATTTAGATTGTTGTCTACGTTATTTTTTCTGTGTCTTTTCCTTTTACGGG
>CM014081.1:0-105490 GCA_004119915.2 Collichthys lucidus
CTGCTATCAGTGCACCATCATGGCACAGTTGTTTTGTTATCAGCCGTTTGGACTATCCTGTGACATAGCTGCTGCTTCTATGATAAATGTGGATTTAATTGAAATGAGCAGTTTGTTTTGGGGGTTCTGAGAGTGTGTTTGTTTGTGTGTGTGTTCATTTTTAGGTGGCCTAGTGCACAGTTCACATTGACACCATGCAGTTTCGGAGCATCAGTGGCTGCCGCCTGGTGTAAAAATAGATCCTTCTGCTTGTGTCACAGAGTGAAGCATCGTCCTGAAGTCTGAAACATGTCGAGTCAAAGAACAGATAAGAGAGAGGAGAAGTGAATGGTAAAGATATAATAGTGCTTGGAAGTAGGAGGAGATAGGTGGAGGTGGAGGCAAGAAAAAGAGGTAGAGGTAGAGGGACCTATTATTAGAAAAACTTGAGAGGTAGAAAAAGATAGGAGGAAAAAAAAAGAATGAATGGCTGCTCAGTTTCCAGAGCAAACCTCCAGATAATTTTCAGACTGACAAAGAGGAAACAGTGCAGTCTTACAGGAAGACAAGAGTCTCTCTCTTCTGGTGGCTTTACCTCCTTCCCAGTTTTCTTCCCCTGACAGATAAGACAGGAGGAAATGCCATGCTCCTTTATTGAATCAGGTTGCCAGATCCACTGTTCGTATAGAGCCCTAATTCAACTTCCCACTCTTCCTTTCCCTGGCACTTTGGTAACACAATATCCTATCCATGAGCAGAGAGAGATCGCATGATAATTCCAGAGAACTGCCATTTTGGCTCCTGACCTGCCTTTTGCTGAGTTATGACCAGTAAGGTGACTCTCAGTTATTCATTTCTATTTATGGGTGATGTGAAATATGGACATGGTTTGGACATGGAAATGGACAAACGGGAAACTGGACTTGTTAGCCAAAATACCCATAAATCTGTTATGTTTGTCCAATAAATTTGAGTGCTGTGTTTTTGAAGAGGGAGTGAGTGCTCCAGACAGGTTTGGCCTGAATATGGAAGGTTGCGCAGCTTAAAGGGGCTTTTCCAAGTGTTCACTCTCAGACTAGCAGCACGGGCAGCACAATGTCAGGCAGTCAATCCACCACTTTGGGAATCATGAATGTCTTTCGTGACAATCCTTCCAATAGAGATTTTAGTCCGGACCAGACAACACTGATCACCTGAACAATGAAATGCCTCAACAACTGCTGGATGACATTTGGGATTGATATTCATGCCGCTCTCATACTCGTTCATCTGCACAGTCAAACTGAAGGGTGACAAATAATAACCTTAGAACGTGTACATGAAGTACATAGGAAGTGCTGTTAATTGCCAGTTGCAAGCATCCATACTGTAAAGTGTGGATCACTGATGGGGGTGAAGACGGTCATCATCGTGAATTATAGCTGCCCGATACGGCACAGTGATGTGATTCTGTGGTAAGAGTGTGATTTGAGGTTCTTGTTGTGGAGACTGTTTGCACCCACAACCTAAGATGGAGAATGACTCTGCTGTTCTGTCTGAGGCGACTTTCCCCTATCATCATTTTAGACGTTTCAGACACAACAGTCCCCGCATGATTGATGAGGTTCTCTAAGATGGCAGCAAAGGATGATGCTGTGGCCCTTTTTTAAAGCATACGTGTTTCGTCAGGTTCATTATACCTGTAACGCTTCTCCTTCCACTTGCCATAGCTGAGCCTTTGAGTGTTTGGGGACATGGAGACAAAGTAAGCCAACGTTTTTTGCTGAATGTTGTGCTAAGAGGGCAAGTTGTGGAACTCTCGCAGGAAAAGGTGATGTGGCGAAGTAAATCATGAGCAGATTGCAGAAAAACATTTTTAGAGCATAAAAAGAAAAATAGAGAACCATACGAGAGGTCACTCTCACTTTTTTAAAGATAAAGCTGTGTAAATGTGCAGCAGCTGCTTAGGTTGGTTCAACTTTGCCTCATCTGGCACGCCACTGTGTTGGCCAATCAAAAACAAGCAAGCGTGCATTCCTGTTGGATAACTGTTCTCTTGCTTCATGATGAATGTAAAAAAGATGAAACAATTACCACTTTGATAACTTTAATAAATTCTGTATTATAAACCATTTTTCAGCATTTTGCCTTTAATAAGACTCTAAAGGCATTAATCTGTTTCTCCAGCTTGACCTACTGGGTTATATTTCACTGTCTGACCGGTACCTTAAACAACACACCCTCACCAACATTAAACCAACCCCGTACTGCGTTAGCACAGAGCTGTTTTCAGACAGCCTGTGCCTTGTGAGATTATTTCTGTACAATGTGCATGTTTGTGAGTTACTCTTTACATGCACTGAACATAATACGTGACAAAGATGTTGCATACGAGCCTGAATCCCCCTTTGTGTATTTTACAAACTTTACAAACAGTAGTACTCGGAGACAGCACTGCTGACAAGGCAATAAAGAGCAACAATGAGCTCACTGAGGCTGGGCGAGCTGAGTTAATGAAGTGAATTTAAGAGTGTAGTGGAGGAGGAAAAGAAGATGAGAGAGAGGAAATGCCAGAGGGTTGTAATCAGTGTTCCCTTCGCCTGCAAATCCCCACAGTAAACAAAGAACAAGCATGTACACACAAACACATGCACAAATACTAGAAACCTATATGTACCACATGATCTCTCCTCACTGAAGGCAACATAAAACTGCAGAAACTGCTGCTGCTGTGGGAAGAAAAGACTTGAGTCTAGAGGTTTGACCCTGAGGCTGAGAAGTGGATACGTGTTCTTTTTAGCTTCTAGAAATGTTTCTAAAATATCTCTTTTCTAACAGAAAGACGCAGAAATTCAATTCACAGGAGTCAAATAATTGATCATATAAGAAAACACCATCTCCAGCTGAACCTCTCAAAAACTGAACTGCTGGTCCTCCCAGCCAAACCTACTATCAACATCAAAGTTGAATCCCTATGTCTAGCCCCCACCAGGGTTGTGAGAAACTCGGGGTCGTGACTGATGACCAGCTAACCTGAAAAATCAGCCCTTATCAAAACTTCTACCACAGGTTGTGGTCATTTCGTAACTTGATTACCGTAACACCATTCTGATCGGCCTCCTGGATTTTCAGATTATCCAGAACTCTGCGGCACATCTGGTTTTCAATCAGCCCAAAAGGTCACATGTTCCCTTGCTGCTCATTGAGTTTCACGGTCTACCTGTAGCAGCCTGCATTAAATTCAAATCTCTAATGCTGACTACAGAGCAATCTCCGCTTCTGCACCTACCTACATGAATGTCCTCATGTTACCTCCTCCAGCGTCTCCTGGCTCTGCCACCCTAAGCTCAGGACAATCCAGACTCTCATCTGTTGTTCCCCGTTGGTGGAACGTACTACCAGTTCCTACCAGATCAGGGGGGTCTCTCTCTACCTTTAAAAAACCTCTGAAGACCTCCAGCTCATAAGAGAGGACCTCCTCTCCAACACTATCAACAACTGGTTGTAGGATTTTCCCACACCACCTTGCACGCTGAGTTACATTTTCTGTCAGTCGCACTGTGCGAGGTTTGCAGGCTCATCGCCAGCTTGCGCACACTCCCAGAAACTCTCAGGATTTGCTAAACGCTGCAAAACTGTGGCACGTTACAGCACTGGATTGGAGTGGAGGTGGTTTGAGGTTGATTAGGCGTCTTAATGTTTGTTGAGAGCCGTTTATTTTTCTTTGAAGGCAGTTTTGTAGCAGAGCTTGGAACACATCTTTCTAACAGCTACCCTGCCAGAGGCAGCATGAAGCCAGGGCGTTTATGAGGTATGGCTCGACTGACGTAGACAAACACACATGCTTCTCTGGTGCCAGTTGTTCAGAGCTGGTTGAGTAATAAACATTTCATCAGGTGGAGTTAAATACAGACCTGTATCTCTCTGTGGTTTTTCATTCAGCTGTTTCTATGCACATTTTTAATGAGTGGAAATGTAAGAAATGAGACAGGACCAATTTGAATAGTGCAAAGGAGTTTGAAGTTTGTTATAAAAAACAAACAAATACATTCATATCATGCATTCCACCAGTCTCGGTGACTGGACGGTTCTGGAGTGACTGCCGGCTGAATGGCAACCTCACAGACTTCAGGAAGTCACTGTGCCCAGCCTAGAAATATGAGAAATATAATATAGTACCTTACCGCCACTGCCCTAAAACACAGACAGTAGTCATTTGCACACGTTTTTTAAATGTAGAAAGGGATGTTGCTGTTCTTGTAGCCGTTGGTAGGTCACTCCTTTAAGATAAAACACAAATGACATTTTAATGAATTATGCACCACGTCCTCTTGAATCAATCCTCATAAGAGGAGCTGATGGAAACATGTTTTATTTTGCTAAATTCTCAGAAAGCCTCTTGTGTATCTTGCACAACATAATGAAAAATATAGCTTGCGTCCTTCCTGTCCTCCTCATGTACTTCTCCATCCCATTCCTCCCCTTCTTTCTTCTTCTTTTACCCTTTCCCCCTTAATTTATTTCCTCCCTTTTCTCTTCATTCTACCTCTCCCCCTCTTATGTTTCTCTGCACCCGATCCTCCTCCTCGCTGACACTGGTAGTGGGCCTGTTGACAGTCCTGTGCCGTGGAAGGAGGCTTTTATTGGGCCTCTGTTTTCAGCCCTTCCTGAGGCCAATGGGATCCAGATGTGGCCCGGCACTCTAGTGACAGCAGCCATTTATGGAGAGAGAGAATGTACGTGTGTGTGTGTATGTGTGCGTGCGTGCGTGCGTGTGTGTGTGAAAGATGTGTGTTGTCGTCTTCTCATTGTGGTCTTAAATCCTCTCAACTCATGTACAGATGTTTGACTGCGTGGGACTTGGATTAAAATGTGTATAGAAAGGAGTAGAAGAGCTTGAGTTAAACGTGCTGGCTACACGTCTAAAAGGTGATTGTTGTGTTGCACTGCTTACCTTGTTGGTGTGTGTGGATCTTTGTGAAGACATTAAGACCTTCAGACTGACAACATGTTTCATATTCCTCATCTTCAAAGAGCTGTTTAGGGTTTGAGTTCAGGTTTTAGGGTTAAGGGTAGAATTAGGTTCAGCAGGGCGTCCTAATGACCTGCGGTCTAAGACACATACCACCATAACCACAAATTCAATTGGGGACGTTTGTTGCATGCTATCCCCCCTGTCTCTCAGACCATGCTCCCTCTCTGTCTCTGTTTGCTATAGAATCAAGACAAACGGTGATGATACAGTGTATGTTTTTTCCCATTTCCAAAAAGGATTAAATGTTTTTTTGGATGTATTTGTGGAAAACCGTTTGCTGTCAGCTGTAAGCCTTTCTTGGTGGGTGGTGGGGGCATGGCAGTTGATTGACATTTGTGACCTGGCATTGCTTAAAGGCGTGCTGTCAACTTCCATTGCGTGCTGCACACTGGAGCTCATCGCAGCACTGTAGCCTACGAACGCTGACAATCACAACAGCTGATTATTACGTTATTTATGTTAGCCTTTTATAAGTTTGTATTCCACTCTGAATCCATTTTATTTCTTCTTTTTGGCTTTGTGGAGCTCATTTTCCAGCCAGGTGCCATTAAACCATTAGAGAAAAAAGAGGATGGCATCATTAATTGAGTCACATGCTGCATGTACGTTGGGATTTATTCACTACGTTTGTTTCCTCTGCACCAGTTTGCCCACCACAGCTAAATGTAAAAAACTATTTGATTTGAGATTAGAGAGATACAGATATATAGAGATAGCGAGTAACCTCAGTATGTTACCTTACTGTTACTTGTATCAAACAAATGAGAGCACTAACATTGTCGCTCTGCATTCTCCACGGAGAACACTGTTCCAGGGGGCGCTATCACTACAGAGACACAAATAAAATTTACATTTCTTTCTTTTGCCAACTGCTGACAATACTGATTACTCTTAGCTGAAGTTATTTTAAAACTGGTTTTAATTATTGTAAGAGTTAGCGGTAAGGTTTAGTTGTTCAGTACATATTTCGTTGTGATGGGCGAGGGGAAGGCAGTGGGTCATGTCAATTAAGGGTCCCCACAAGTACAGATGCATGCATTTGTCATGTTGCGTGACTTTTTCTCTTTCCTTTTCCTTTCTGTGTGTGTGTCTGTATTGTAGTAAAGATGCATTGCAGAGGTGTGTCCTTGCATGTGTGTGAATGGACTAATGGGCCCCTCGTTGAAAGAGTGACCCCGATGAAACCACAACAGACAAGAATGAGGAACTGCCGATGAGTAATACTGTACATTCATGCAGGCACATCCTGGATATATACAGAAACACTGTTCTTTAGACAAGTGTATATGCAGAGAGACTGCTGTCTTTGTACAGTGTGTTCTCTCTGGAAATCTGTCCTCTGCAGCCAAGACAAATGACTACTTTTTATTTTTAATTTTATTTTCTATTGTATTATGTAGGATGAGGAGGCCTGGATGAGGATTAGTGGGCTAGTGTCTCACATTTTTTCTTTAACTGATTTTATTTCAGTCACTTATCTGATACCACACTTGCAGTCTGCCTTTAGTGGAGGAGTATATTAAATACATGGTTGTACTTGAACTCAGCATAACCACATACATTTAGAACAAGCCTTTTATTTTTTACAGTCATGTCTGTTATACCCTTTTGTGGATCCACCAGCCAATATCAGCTCGTTGTCCAGTTTGAAGCCTTTTTGTGGTCAAACAGGGTATTAAATACTGCATTTACTCAAATGGATGATAGTCGGCAAGCAAAGACTTTTCATGCTGAGCACCAGTCATTAGGCTGTGACGTTAACTGCTCACACTCACCACATAAAATGAACCTCCGTCTCGGAGTGTGTCACCTAATAGCAGAGCACTATTGGCCTATAACTACGCCCACATGAAGAGTCACGATGAAGCCGGTTCTTACAAAAAGCTGAAACCAAAGCAGGTCGATTCCGATTCCGAGTCTAACGTGATTCACTTAATATGCCTTATTTATACAAATATTTATAAAACTGGTGCTAAGTGGTGCTGCACTGGGCTGCACCGGATCACAGATGGCAGCTTGGTTACAAACTAACTAAAGCATGTTTCTGACATGTTTATGACTAGTTTGACGATTTGCTCTGAGTTCCCGTGAGCCGGTGTTGCACCGTGTTTGGTGACCCGTCAGATTCTGAGACCTGCCCTGATGTTCTTACCCTAACCCTAACCATATGGACAGTCTGTGGTTTGAACAGCAGCCATAGAGCCGGCAAAAGTTTAGTGTCACCTGATGGACTTCAACGTTGAGCTCTCTGTGCAGGCAACATAAGCACATTGTATTGATACAAAGATGGTTGAAAATCATCAAGTTTCTTCTTAATTATCCAATAAATAATAAGTGGGCAAGTCGACAGAAGTTCAATATGATGCAATAAATATGAGTTCATTATGGAATATGTGAGGTCTGTACATTTTGGGAAAAAGTTAATTGAACAATTGCATTCTGTCTGTTGACAGCTAGCTGAACTTTTGTACGGATGAAACTAAAACAACGTGTTAATTGTGACCTTTAGAGGTTAACCTTTGAACAGTCAGGCTAGCTGTTTCCACAGACTCGCTTTATTCTTGCTAAGCTAAGCTCTCTATCTAGCTGACTTTAGCACAAGAGTCCTATCAATCTTCACCTCTAACTCTAAGCAAGAAAGAAAATATGGAAAGAAACGATCAAGCCATCAAACAATTCACCTTAACCTCAAGTTTAGTGTTGAGAAAATAGTTGCGTTCACTCGTGTGGCTTTAAGCTCCCCCAGTGTTTTAAACGGTAGATAAGCATCTGTCAGTGCAGCCAGTGAACAACACGAGACAATAATTGGAAATTATTGAGCATTTGTTTATGTCGTAGTGACTGTACCAAATGTTCAGCCAGTAAATGAGGTCGATCGTAAGTGAACATTTAAACAGGAAATAAGGTAATGGTCTTTTGTAAAAGCCTGGAGGAAGTAAGGAAGTGCTTGATGGCCATGAAGTGTGTGTGTGTGTGTGTGTGTGTGTGTGTGTGTGTGTGTGTGTGTGTGTGTGTCTGTCTGTGTGTGTGTACCCAAATACTGTATTCAGTTTCTTTGCTTTACTCAAACCATCTCACCTCCCTTTACACACGCCAGCTGTTAAAGGAGGCCTCTTCAGCGTGACCTGCTAGGATTACGTAACTATACTTCTCCACCGTCCTCACCTCCTTTTCCCTCCCTCATTTCCTTTTTTCCTAGAAAGGAGGGCTCATCACATGTGTGCGTGTGATGTAAAGGAAAGAAAGGGGACAGAAAAAAGAGAAGAGTGGAATGAGACAGGAGTGAAAAGTTAAAAGCAAGTCATGAAGATTTATTTGCTTTGTTCCATGTTTTTTAAAGCCCTTTCTTTTTTTTTAAATACAGCTCATGGCGACTTCTTGTGATGCATTTTGTCCACGAGGTCTGGGTCAAATATCTTTGTCTCTTGAGAGGATTTTATCGTCGTCTTGTATCACTGTGACTTCAACAAAATAAGACATCCACTTTCTATTTGTTGATGACTCATTGAAAGACAGTTGAATCCATGATGAAAGTGACACCTGGTTGCAGCACTAGTTTGGTGCCTTGCTAGAGGGCATTTTGGTCAGTGAAGGAAGGAATTCCTTTCTCCCTCCTCCTGCACAGGATTGAGTATTCCAACCTCCAGTTACTGTATGAGTCAAGCTCCCAGCTGCTTGTGACAAACACCAGTTAACCCAGTTATTGAGGTCTCGTGAACGTCCATGGGCACGTGATCGCGGTTTCCAAACTCAAACAGAATAAGGAGGTAGCACACTTGAGCTGAATATAAACACACACACACACTCTCACACAACGTTGTCATTTGTCACATCTTATGAATGTTACAGTTCGCTGTTATGAAGTGTTCACAAGCACCTGTGCTGCTACATGACTGTGTGTTCTCAAGCATGACCGCACACCTAGAGGAAGAGCTGGCAGTGAAGCTACTTCAAGCCACACACACACACACACATACACACACACACACACACACACACACACACACACACACACACACACACACACACACACACACACACACACACACTCTGTTTTCCCAGCGTGCCATGTAAAGCCATGCTGCACCTGCTAGCGTAGGAATGCAATGTGATGTCATCTCGCTGTGAGCTCCTGTGAATGTGGAAGTAGTAAAGCCTTAAAAAAATAAAAGCCTTTGGTTCTAAAAGCAGACTCAGACGGCCCTCTGGGGGAATCCACACAGCATGAAATCAGAGTGAAAGATTGTTTTCGAAGCATTT
The DNA here is from genome assembly GCA_004119915.2 of Collichthys lucidus. NCBI lineage: Eukaryota > Metazoa > Chordata > Actinopteri > Sciaenidae > Collichthys > Collichthys lucidus. The sequence continues at coordinate 9,254 of CM014081.1, forward strand.
CTGCTGCTCCAGATGCTGTTTAACAGCACGACACAGGGAAGCAAAGACGGATAGCGAAGACATGCATGTGATGACATGGACCCAAAGTTGCAACATGAGTGACTTTGACATCTCTCCATCTTTGTCTTTTTACTTTTGATTTCCTTTTTGTTGAATTTGGGTTTTTGTTGACGACAGACAGAGACACATATACCACAGTGAACATACATTAAAGTTAACCTGTGCTAGAATCTTTACAAATAGAAAAGTATAGAAGAGTAAAAATAGAAATAGATTGTTGAGTTTGCCCACAGTGGCTCCTGATGAGTGGTAAAATATAAGTACTGTGTTTAGTTTAATAGATAATAGCAACCTTTTGAATTCAGTATTTTTAACTTATGATGGAATATTCTCTGTTTTAATAAAGGCCCAGTGGGCTGAAATCAGCAGTCCATCTTTTGTAAGAGGAAGCCTCTGATGAGAGCACGGGGCAGTCACACACTTGCTTACTAGAACTGAAATGTTTTTGAAATTATTTTGGAAACGTTCTTAAATAATTTCCCCCCTAATTTGAGAATTGAAAAATGTCTGTAACCCATTTGTTGTTGTGAAATAGCTTACACAGAGACTTTATCTGTATGTATGAAGACATTCTAGTAACTATTTTTCTATTTTACCAATTATGAAGCTGTCAAAAGCAGCTTGACATTTACAACTTCATGCGCATCAGTGGTGTAATGTAGCGGTTCACTCCTGTCATGTTATAGCTGTTTAATGAAGCGGCAAATGAGGTAATGGGGTTAGTTTGAGAGCGTATGTGTCACTGATGGCATTTACTGTATCTGCAACCAAAACCTTCTAGCAGGTGGTTGTGTTTTTAAAAAAAGGGTGTGTATAAGCTTGACTGACTTGTCTGGCTGTACTGCTTTGTGCTGCTGCCTAGATAGCCACAGACTGAAGGCAGGCTGGTGGTTTCTGGTTTGGTTTTGTCAGGTTAAACAGGCGGAAGAAGGTTGGGCACTTCTGCCCACGTGCTGATTTTAAAGCAGAAGTTATATGCTGCAAAACAAACCCTAACCTACTGTTTGGAACTACTCTGCCCAAATATAATACTGAATGTCATGGGAATGTGCAATAGTAGTAACATTGTAGCACTGTAAATCATAGGAAACACAATACTGTCCATACTGTCAGCTAAATGTGTATCTGTACAATACAATAACCTGGTCCTAAACCTCAGTCATGATAGATAGATAGTAGATAGCTAGATAGATAGATAGATAGATAGATAGATAGATAGATAGATAGATAGATAGATAGATAGATAGATAGATAGATAGATAGATAGATAGATAGATAGATAGATAGATAGATAGATAGTAAAAATAGAACTACTGTGATCAAATTCCTCCTGTAGCTTCACAATATCATCAGCATACCTCTCACCACTGAATTGTGTTTTCGCATTCATGACTGCTTAGTATGCTGGGAAATGGCAGAGGGTTGTCTGAGAGCGGTCTGAGCGGGGTTTTCCATAACACAAGTTTTGTGGATAATGCTCTCACACTGTCATATGCAGCACTGAAGAGCTGCCTCTGGCTTTGTAACTTCTTGTTCAGTACATTCAGCTCTTGTGTGATGACAACAAGAAAAGCTAAGGCCATCCCATCCTTCTCCAAGAAGGCTTTCACTTCAAGATGTTTCCCCTGCTAAGCCAACATATCTTGGTAAAGTAGAGCACATCCTCATGCTTCCTCCAAAAAGGTGTGGAACTCCCGGTGCTTTAAGCCCCTTGATCTGATATGGTTGACGCATTTCACATTGTCAAACTTCAGGCGTTTGCTGCAAAGGGCCTGCTGATTGATAACGCAGTGCAGAGCAATGACCTCTCTCTTCCAGTTTTCTTTGAACTCGTGCCACCAGTCCATTTCTCCTCCCTGTCATTGATGGCGCTCCGTTGGTTGTTATTCCAGCAAACCTCTTCCAATGCAAACCGGCATCCACAATGGCATCACACAACTGCCGGAATTTCTCCTCAGCGGTGGTCTGGCCATGCATAGGAATCACTGTGAGCAGCTCCTCCATCACTTCAAAATTGTCGTTAACAGCACGGACATACTTTGCGAGCTGCGTAGTGTCAGTGAAGTCTGTGCTCTCATCAAGAGCAACTGAGTATGCACAGAAACGTTTGACATGTTCCCTTACAGGTCAGGAATACGCTCTGCCACTGTGTTGGCTGAAAGGCTGATGTTGCCAAACTGATCCTTCTTTTCCGGACAGACTATACTTGCAGCCTGTAACATGCACTTTTTGACAAACTCGCCTTCTTTGAATGGCTTACCCGCCTTAGCAATCATCTCGCTCACCACGTAGCTAGCTTCGACTGCTGCATCATTCTCTTTGATAGCTTTCTTGAAATCTTGTTGCCTCAGTAGACATGTTGTAAGACTGGTGAGCCTGTTCTCTCTGTCATCTCCCTGGTATGTTGCATCCTCCTCAGCATGCCTAGTTGAGTAATGATGTCTGATGTTGTATTCCTTGTGCACCACAGCTTTTTCTGTGCATGTAAGACACGTCGGGCTACCCCTGTGTTCAACAAAAGAATATTTCATCTCTCACTTTTCCTGAAATTGTCTGTGTTCGTCACCAAGTCTTCTCGGCAGGTTTTGAGAAAGACATGACTGGGGCTGGGTGACCGGATATATTTTCCTTCCACTTGGTGTCGCTCCGGAATCACGTTTCAACCAAATGCTGCTAACTCGCATTGGCTAACTTGACAACAAACGCCACTGGAAGATGTCAGGGCAAGCGCGGCCCGCGGGAAGGGGTTGAGAAAAACGCACGGGCCGCGAGTTTGAGACCCCTGCTGCAGACACTGTGGTTATTGTCAGGAAACATCTTTAAAATTATTCACCTGAAATCAAATGTTATGAAACCACTTTAATCAAGCTTATATTTCATATTGGTGGATAAGCTAACAGTCTGTTTGATCAATAACAGACCAGTTTACCAAAATATATATCTCACCAGGTTCCTCACATAATGTCAGCTCTCTCCAAACAAAGAAAGTGCTGAACCAAGCAGTCACCTGGACATGAGGGTGCTGCAGCCAGCATCAATAATTTAAACCACTCAGCACTCCATGAAACACAGAAAACTAGTTGATGGAAGCTAGCCCAGCACAGATTTTGGCACATCTCCAGTTGTTATTTCATAATCTAGGTCACCAAATGGTTTTGGAACATGTTTAGGCAAACAGTGCAGCTGTACAGGAAAAAAGACAAAGCTTTATGGAAGGTCCTGAAATGCTAATTAACAGGCTAGCCCCCGTCTTGTCTCACCCCCCTCTACACTTAACATGCTAAATGATGATCTGAAATGAAAGCACCACTGCCTGCTTCCTCTGAGGATGAGGAGCTGGGCTTCTCTGCAGCAGTGGAGAAAACAACTGGCTAACATAATATGACAGTGTGGAATAGCCCACAGGGGCATGAGCATACATTATCAGTATGGGGCTAGAGTTGCCATTTGGACACACACACACACACACACACAGACACACACAGTCACAGCAGGATTAGGCCCTGGGGTCAGCACATTTGCTTCAACCAACATAAAATCACTTCAGCATATGGCAGGCTAAGTGTTGCATCTTTGATTTGTGTAAGTGGATGATGTGGCGAGCTGTTTTTAACACACTTAAGTTGGTTATTCCTGGACTGCACACGGCACCACAGGCTATGCAGTGTAAAGGCGGGGTTGATTAAGTTTGTATGGAGTCAAACATGTCAGTATTCTTCTTGGAGACTTGGAGACAGGCTGGCATCGCCTTGACCGCCTCAGTTCAGAGTGTTATCAATGGGCATAGGCCACAATGCCTCTGGATACAATTGGATAGACCTACAGAGCAATGAAACGTGTAATGTAGCCTGTAGTTGGTAAATGCAACTTGTGTTGTAAATGTGGTAAACACATCTCTCTCATCAACAAAAGCTTCAATTGCAGTTTTTCGTTCTTTTAGAGAATACTTCTGCATCATCATGGATGGCCGATAAGGTCATGCTCCTCTGTACAGTCATCGTATCAAACCCTCCCTATATTAAATAATTGGTTGTGATTGGCCTGATTAGATCCAGGATGGGTGGAAATCTGTCTGAATGGGACAGAGGCCAGACCCCATCTGCCAGAGCAAATAAAACATGAGCTCCTAGATTCTTCTGGTTCCCAGGCTTGATGAGATATGTTTCTGTGCATGTACAGTATGCGTGGAAAAATAATATTTTTGGACACAATTATTGGGTTGTGTTTAGATTGTTGTTGTTTTTTTGTTTTTTTTTTGCAGTGTTTTCTTCAAACCACATGGAGTAATAGAGATGTGGTTTCATTTTCTATCTAACTGATACTGTAGAAAAACTATTTCTTTTATGTCTTCATTGGGGCTTTTTGGGGCAGTTTATTTAGATATTAGTAGATATAGTAGATATTAGAGAGGTGACACAGGAAATGAGGCTAAAGAGAGATACATGCACAAAAAGTGTGGCTGAGGTATATCGATGATTTTTCTGTACTTGGGAAAATAATCACACTTTAGTTTGTCTGTCTCTCCCTCTCATCCATGGTCTGTCTGTCCTCATCTGTCCCTCTATGCATGTTGAGCATACACACATACTACGTATACATACAGAGTATCACTGACTCGCAGTGTGTGTTTTCTTGTGCTGCAGTCACAGCAGGCATTGACTGAGAAACAGAGTTTATCACCAAATCATCTAGACACACACACTGTACGTGCAACGTGCCCACACATGACACACGTATACTTACGGAAGTGCATGTATTATGAGCTCAAACAGCACACGCATGTATGTCCTCCCTGTCCATCTCCTCCCCGCATGTCTCTTGCCAGCAGTGGTTTGATTGTCATTGACAGTTTCCATTAGAGCCGGGCTCATTTCACTCAATCATTTCAGGAAGTGGATTTTCCTCTAAAAGTCCAAACTGGAAACATTTTTGCCACAAAAGGGGCTCTTATATCCAGAAATTGTGGAGGATGAAAGCTCTGTCATTATCATGTAAATTGCAGTTTCGATTTACATTTTGGATAGAGGGAATTGGCGGTCCCTCTGCCAGTCCACTCTTGCTCTCTATGGTTGACTATTATTTATAAAACCTCAGCGGGGATCTGGTGGAGAGAAAAGAAAGATGGATGGATTTGAAGGAGCGAATCGACAAGGACGAGGGGGAACACAGAAGAGGAAGAGAGATAAGCCATAATGCAGCCATATTTATTGTTTTGTTGCTTTCTTTTGTCGCCCGCCTCGTCCTGATTGGTTCATTAAATGTGTGTTATGTTGGGGGAGATTTTGAATGAATCACAGGAGATCAAAGCCTGATCCAGGAGCAGGATTTAACTTTTATTAAGTGTGTTATTTCAGAGCTGTAGTATTCACCCAGCAGCCACAATCTGTTATCTGACGCCCACTGCTCTCTCAGTCTCTTCTCCATCCTCCCTCCCTCCCTCCCTCCCTCCCTCCCTCCCTCACTCCTTTCCTCCCCCTCTCTCTGCGTGCTCTTATTTAGTCATTTATCATAACTCCAAAATACTGATTGCATCAGCCTGAAATTTCACCCCTGCTTGTGTGAACTGTAGTGCTGAGATCTGAAAATATGTTTTTCTGCCTCTCGAATGTCTCACACTCCTTATATCCTCCCTTATCTTCTCCTTCCCTATCCTTTGTCCTGCTTCTTTCCATTTTTTTAAATTCTTATTGATTTCCTTTCCTATCATCTCATTTCTCCTCTCCTCTGTTTTTGTCTACTATCTTGTCCTCATTTCCTTTCTTTTCATCCTTTGTTCTGTCTTCTCTTTGCCTTGGTCCCTCTTTGTTCCTTTTATCATCTCCTCTTTCCTGGATGATTTCTTCCCTCTCCTCAACCTTCATTGCATCTCCTCCTACCTTTCTGGTTTCTTCCCCTCTCCCCTGTTCTTGTTTCCTCTATCTATATTTCATCTTCTTGCCTCATCCTCTCCTCATCCTCTCCTCTCCTCTCCTCTCCTCTCCTCTCCTCTCCTCTCCTCTCCTCTCCTCTCCTCTCCTCTCCTCTCCTCTCCTCTCCTCTCCTCTCCTCTCCTCTCTGTTTTTCTCCTCTCCTCTCTGTTTTTCTCATCTTCTCGGTTTATCTTCTTCTCTCCTCTCCTCTCTTTTGTTTTTCTCCTTGTCCCCTATCCTCTAACTAACCAGCTCCGTTGGGGCCATCAGACACCTAATGAGAACCTGAATGAGTCCTCCAGGGGCCTCTAATGGTGGACTGCACGTGTGTGTGTGTGTGTGTGTGTGTGTGTGTGTGTGTGCGTGTGCCCACAGACTCCCATGAGTTTGTGACTGTGTCTGTTTTCAGTTCAGCCCTGCAGTGTGTTTGCCTTAAAGGAATTTGGCAGTTTAGTGCATGTTGACGTGTCAGAGAGAGAGAGAGAGAGAGAGAGAGAGAGAGAGAGAGAGAGAGAGAGAGAGAGAGAGAGAGAGTCATGTGGGCCCCTTCCTGAGCCTCATGACCTCTGTTACAGTACTGTGATTGGTAGCTTTCCCCTCTACTCCTAACACATTTTTTTTACTTTGGTTTAGCGTTTGCTTCCCATCATAAAGTTTGCATATAATATTTTTAAGACCCTGTAATGCATCTGTTAACTCCTGTTCGTCTTTCTGTTTTAATACTGTACATAGAGAATGAAAGAAGAACATACTGCAGCCTGATATTTATCAGGCTGATGTTCCAGGTATATTCTCTCTTGAATAATGTGGCTCCTGCCTCCCCAAAAAGGACCACAGTAGAAAAAGCCTTTGGACTTCTATTGTGTTTTCATCCTTGTAATGACTTGTGGGGCGTCTCTCCTACTTTTATCTTAATGATCAATAAAGAATTTCAATCAGTGAGTTCTACATTACCTGTCAGTTATGACTAGAGCCAGATATATTCATATTATATCAACAGTATCAGCCAGTTATTATTGGCCTATAGCAGACAAAAAAGATCTATTGACTGTCACATTGGTAATAAGTGAATTTTTTCCCTCTAAAATCAGTATGGTGTGAAACATCACATATCGGTCGAGCTCTAGTCATTGCCTGTCTACATGCTGATATGTCGACCTGTCTGTTTTCCCATCAGGCTTTTGGAAACGCTAAGACGGCCCACAACAACAACTCAAGTCGCTTTGGCAAGTTCATCCAGGTCAACTACCAGGAGAGTGGCACTGTCAGGGGGTGAGACGCACGCACGCACGCACGCACGCACACACCGTCATTTGTATGATTCACATTCATATGGTTTTTGAATTGAACATTGACTTAATACTTACATAGTAATTAGCATTTAATGATTTGTTAAAAATAGCTGCTGATTAGTATTCCACATTGGTCACATGAAATAATTAGAATACTTAGAATAATTTATATGTTGTGTCTATGAAAATGAAATACTATGTGTGAATAGTCTAGTTAACAATATGATTAATAAGCATTCTTTGGACCCTGATTATAAATTCACAACTTTCCTCCCTGCATGTTGTTAATATCTTAAATATATGTCATAAATATAACTGTGTGTGTCTGTGTGTCTGCAGAGCGTACGTAGAGAAGTACCTGCTGGAGAAATCACGTCTGGTGTACCAGGAGCACAATGAGAGGTGAGTGGAGACACATATAAGATAATATACTGCGTTATTGGTTTGTCACTGATTCATCTGATCTGAAGATTTAATCCAAGGTTACCACATGATGGATTTTAGTTTAAAGATATGACATGAGAATTTATTTTTCTGTAAATATTTCTAAAATATGAAAGTAATGAGCCCTGAAGAATCCCAGTTGATGTGGTGCAGTCATAAATTGAGAGTCATATTCCCCCTTTTTTTTTGAGAGATAGAATGTCAAATCCATATCTCTGCAATGATGTGTTCTTTGTTCGTTCTTTGAAAGTCAATACTAAAATAGTCTTCATTTCCTCCGCGAGCTGAGGATGTATCGTGTGTCATTCTGAAATAGGCCTGTGCCCTTCACTACATTAACACTGCACACTATCAGGTTTCCCTCAGAGTTTGGTCTTTGTCCGTTAATAATACGAATGAGAGAATGGATTTCATAGAACTGTGTCCACTTAGTGTTTAAACAACGATGTCAGCTCACACTTCTTTTTCTCTTTTTCACACTAGCTGACTGTTTGTGGATTTCCTACACTGCGTGCACAAACACTCCCATACATAAACACGTGTAGGAATTTCCACCTGTACCCACAGAGCTAAATTCATATTTTCCTCCTCCCAGACAACACATACACTCTCTCTTCTTGACTGTCTCTGTCTCTCATCTCTGCCAGTCAACGGTAAAACAAAATCACCAACCCCACCAGCATAATGGCTTTGTGGAAGAGGAAAAACAATGTAAAACCGTCCACTGGTCATCTAATCCCTCTAACCTTGATTGGCCCGGGGTTTCTATTTCACCCTGATGACAGGCCCTGGCAGCCATATTGATAGGGTAGAAACTAAAGACAGGACCTCCCAGACAGCTCAGACCTGAAGCTAAGAGACAGGGGAGCAGCCAGGCTGGTGAAAAAACTGCAAACTATCTTAAATCTTAAAGCCAGTCTCATGACAGGTTGCCTCTGTACGACCCCGGTGTACTGTAAGAAAAGAATACTGAAGGAGAAGCAGCTGATGCTGCCGAGCTTTATGACTCTGGCCTCTGATGGGATGATAGCTAGTGCAAGTGAGAGGCTGTTACTGTATGCAGCAAACATGAATCTGTCTTAAATTATTAATAGGTGCGCTTGTAGCTATAAGTTTGTTATTTATATAATGTGTCATTAGTTTCACTAACTGAGGATCAGTAACAGTGGTGTTATGCACAGTTCAACTGGAACATAACAAAAGAGGCCCATGCAGAAACCATTGAAGTAAACCTAATACAACTCAACACAAGCAAACTGTACCGGGTTAAGTCAACAATCAGCAGTAAAGCTCTGAAACTGTAGGTGCTAACTTAAACTGTGTGTAACATGAACCACGGCTAAACTAAAACACAATCAAGCCAAGTGGGTGCAAGAGGGTCCAATCACTCACAAGGTGGGCAGGACTCAGATCTGAAAGAGGAAACATATTAAGTCACAGTGGATGCAGTAGTAGCTGTCGTAAGGGTGGGTAAGGTAATGAGAATCTACCAGTACAATGAAGCTTGTTGACTCGAGTCACCTTTTGGATGACAACTTGACCTGAGCGAAAATAAAAGACTTGAGACTTGAATTGACTTAAACCATGTTGGCTCATATTACTTGTCAGTGTTTAAATTTGAAGTTTGAGTATAAAAAATGTTCTACATTGTCTTTGTGAGAGTACTGCATACTGGGAATGACATTATCATTGCAGTCTGTCAACCTCCTCACTGACAGAAGGTCTATGGATCAGATCAGATCAAATCATCACTTCTGCAAATTGAGAAATATATAAGTAAAATTAACAATACTAATTATAATACAAATACAATGCATTGTCATAGCTTTTTACCAGTTAGATACCTTTTTCTTTATAAAGACAAGCTACTGCAGGTGAGACTCTGGTATCTTGAGGGACTTAAAACTTCACTTGACATAAACTGTGACTTGACTTGCCCCCCCCAAAAAAGTCACATATATAGCCAAATATTTTGGAGCAAGTTTAGAGTCATATATACCTGACCAGCAGCCAGCCAGTTAGCTTAGCTTAGCTTAGCTTAGCACAAAGACTGGAAGCAGGGGAAGCTGCTAGCTTGGCTCTCTGTTGATAGGAAGCTCGCTGGCTTTGCTGGCTGCATAGTTAGCATACAGACATGAGAGTGGTTTTAAGTTTCCCACATAAAAAAAAAATCAAATGTCAAACTATTGTTTTAATAAAAATTGGAATGAAACGGAAATGATTCTCTCAACACAAACTCAAAAACCACAAAAATGTTGTAGTGTGTGTGTGTGTGTGTGTGTGTGTGTGTGTGTGTGTTTGCGCGTGTGTGTGTGTGTGTGTGTGTGTGTGTGTGTGTGTGTGTGTGTGTGTGTGTGTGTGTGTGTGTGTGTGTGTGTGTTTCAGTGGTTAATGGGATAGTGATGTGCCTTGCACTCTGTATTTATCTAAACCACTCATTGCATTGAACTCATTTGGCAACTCCTATCTTTGCACACTATGTACGTATGCCTCACCACACAGAGCCTCACACCCCCTTTAAATATAGTCGTATATATCAAATATGTGTGTTCTATGATATCTTTCTTCTTTACATATATAATCTTCTGCCTTATTTCTTTATTTTGTTGTTTTGACACCAAATTCTGTGTAACTGGGTTATTGAGGGTTAAGATTGAGTTTTTGAACATGTATAGCATTCCATGGCAAATAGATGGCTGGAAAATACTGCCTTAAATCAAACCTTTTGTCCCTTTAACTACTCAAGGGCAGTTTGGGGTCAAGGGCACTGGTTTTAGTCTTGTATCCATGTCAGTAATAGCTGTACTTAGGGAAATAACCATGCCCCTTGTCTTCAAAGGACCAAATTCAGTAGGAAACCCGATCTGCACATGTCACTGTTAATATTTACTGTTGTGACTTAAGCTAGCCAGCCAGCCAGCTGCAGTTTGGTTCACGTAGCTCATCAGTGTTCATTAAGAGTTATTTTCAGTGTTGATTACTTACCCAACAGTGTGTAGTAGCCGATATAGGAGCAAACATAAAACATATTTGATTATGTAACATCTACTTTTATTAGTTAGATTAGTTCAAAGTTCAAATCATTTTAAAAGTTGTGATGATAGAGAATATTACCTTAAGGTAAATCTGAGACACAAAGTGGTCTTATAAAAAAAAAAAAAGGTCATTTATGTATTATTTAGTAGTATTTAATTTAGGGGTATCAGAATATGTCAGAAATGAAATAAATAATTCATAACTATGTTTTCATTAGTCTACGAAAGCCCTAAAAGGCCATACATACATATATTTTATTCCACCCGTTTTCTCGTGATAACGAGATAATTTCTTCCGTTTTCCTGTGATAACGAGAAAATATATTTAAGATCTTGAGAAAACAAAACAATAGTCTAGTGTATTAAATCAAGTGCGCCCGTATTACAGAATGTATGGCAAATGCATGTAGTCCATGATACGGAGCGAGCAAACATATTACTGTAAAAAAGGTTTGTACACTTGATCTCAGAACTGGAGTGAGGATTAGCCAAAGTGTATCAACCTTTGTCAGAAATTATGGACCAAAGGAATTTTACAGTAGAGTAAATATTGTACATAATGCCCTTTTCAATTCAAAATAATAAACTTTGAGGCTGAATTGCTCAAAAATGATACAGTAAATATGCTTTATACTGAGTGAGTGAACAGTCAGGATGGTCCTGAGATCCAAGTGTATCAACCTTTGTCAGAAATTATGGATCAAAGGGATTTTACAGTGGAGTACTAATAGGTTTGCTTGCTCCGTATCATGGACTGCATGCATTTGCCATACATTCTGTATTACGCACTTAATGTATGTATGTATTGCCTTTTAGGGCATCCGTATTAGTCTGTAATCACTTGAAAATAAAAATCATGATGGCTCTAAGGGAGTGAGGCCACAGAGTTGCAGTCAGCAAACACTGTTAGAGGCTGGTAAATCCTACACACTGTTTCCATTCTTTAAAAGTCAGGACAATTATTTGCATTGGTTTGGAAATCTTTCTTATTTTTTAGGTCTCAAGGTTGGCAAGTATAGCGGAACCACACCTCCTTAATGACAAACTTTCCATGTTATAGTATCTATATAGCCTCTAAGTGCTTCAGTTTCAGTTAAAAACATCTTTCTACATATCCACCAGTTCTAAATATGAATTCTTTAATATCCTCCCTGGGCTTTTAACTTCCCAGCACTCCATCAGACACCAAGTGTCCCCGAGCAGAGGACTGAAGCTGGTTTCCAGCTGTAATAGAATTACATCTCAGTGCGGCCAATCTTTGTGACAGAGGCAGGACCTTGGCTCCAGTCCACACACCACACTGCTGCTTTGTTTGACTTGAAATGCGAGCCTAAGGGGGGTTAAATGTGTGACTTATTTGTTACACCTCGTAGGTTTGGGTTGTGAAATAGGCTGCAGATTAAGAGTTTTTCACCGTACTCCACTCCAAAGCTTTGAATGGAGTCCCCCCAGGCGTCGCCTCAGTGAACTGTCCTCAATTTACCTCTGAGAGAATTTAAAAATGATTCAAGAAATCAATACAGGAAAAGTGTTTAACTGCTGTAGAATTATAGCCTTTAACTTCCTGTGTGCCTGTAGGAACTACCATGTGTTCTACTACCTGTTGGCCGGAGCCAGTGAAGACGAGAGGAAGTCCTTCCACCTGCTAAAACCTGAGGAATACCACTACCTCAACCAGGTCCGTACACACACACACACACACACACACACACACACACACACACACACACACACACACACACACACACACACACACACACACACACACACACACACACACACAGAGCATAGCTAGCAACGACAAGGAAAACATGAGGCAGAGACCATAAAATATGACAGTTATAACTAATTGCATTGGCATGAATTATCCAGTGTGGTGGCATGTCATTTATCAGCACTGAGATGATAAACCAACGTCAATTATTAATCCAAAGCCATTTCGTGTCATCATGTTGTACAGCAAAATTATGTTGTCACGATGACACAATGATTTGGCCATGCGCAGAAAATTAAAACAATGTGAAGGAAACCGTTGGCCTCATGCAAGAAGCAAGATTCACCAAACACTGCACAAATTGTAAATCATTTTTTTTCCCTTGTGAAGAAAGCAGACTTCCTGTACATGACTTGTACAACACGTCTGGACTCTCTCTGCCTCAGAGAAAATTATGAATACCAGAAAATTTGTGATAATACAAAAAATACCAAAAAATTTCTGAACGCACCCAAAACATGCCACATAAAAACAACTCTGTTTGTATAAGTGGTTTTTGCTGGAGGCCTAATGTGACGTTTCAGTTTTACTTTGCTGCAAAGAATTCAAAGGAAATTTCAGCTCCTTTGTTTCTCTCCATAAATGGTGAACATCCATCCCAGATGAAAAGTATGTCATTAGTAAAAATAAAGCTAAGGCTCCAAGTGGAGGATAATAGAAATCTCTGCAGCTCCGTTCCCTCCTTTTCTCTCCTTTGGATCTTATTTACGCATTTATGATAACTGGATCAAATGTTGATTGCATTAGCCCAAAAATTTCAACCCTGCATCTGAGTGTGTGTGTCTAGCATGTGTGCGTGTGTGTGACTGGGTGTGTTTACATGCTTGTGTAGGTGCCAGAAGCCCCCCATATGTGTGCATCTTTTGCAGTACATCTGTGTGTGTTGGCAGCAGATGTGTGAGTGTTCATATTCCCTCTTCATATGGCAGTATGGAGGCAACAAAAAAACAACTCCTTTGTTCATCTCTTTTGGCTTCCCTAAAAAAGTAACAGTTTTTCCCCCTTCTCTCCCTCCTCCTTAATCCCCACGACAACAACCCCCCCCCCCCCCCCCCACCTCCATCCTCTGCTGCCAGCTGCCTGTTACTATGCAGCTCTGTTTCCATGGCAACAGCAAGAGTCAGGAGTTAATCTGGCGCTGACTTGCTCTCGTGCAGGGGCGCTGGCAGTCGTGTGTGTTTGGGTCCACACGCATTTGTCTGAGCGTACACACAGACACTCTTTACAAGTATAGTGTCACAAAATTAAATGATATCCATATTCTATCTATCAGATTAATTTTATTCTCTGCATGTTCATCCGTCTCTGTATCTGTCTGCCTTTTAAACACATTTACTCTAGTGCTCTGCTTTTAGTCCAGTTGTAATCCTTAAAGTGGATGTAATCAATCATACTGACAATTATCACCTGAACTCGTAGCTTCTGGGACTGTACAGTGAGTTTCAGCTCTTTGTTTAGCTGTCTGGCTGCAACTTCACTGCTAAGTTTCACTCTTGCTGCTCTCATGGCGTCACTTTTGGCTGCAGCATGCAAAGCTCTAAAAACCTGCTCAACACCGAACAGCAGACAGACGCAGTAAGCCATTAGCTGGTGAACACATGGAACATTCAGCAACTAAAGACACAGATATTTCCCTCAGGACAGAGCGAAAAGAGAGTGAATATTCAACCACAAATACAACTCCAAATGAGGCAGTGGCAGTGGGAAGGGTAGGATAGAATTAACATTAACTGAATGTATATAAGTTGAGCAGGTATTGCAGAAAAATGCTGACAAAAAATGTACTTGTACTTGTACTTTACTTTAAATTGATGGTATTACTTTACTTTCAGAGGGAAATATTCTACTTTTTACTCAATCTTTTGACATCTAAGTTAAAATATTTATTTACTTTTACTTCAGTAAGATTTTGTTTTTACACTTATACACAAAAATAAGTCTGAATACTCGGTATGTGTTGTGTAAGTTTTCACTCACTGGCTGAGATTGTGCGGTTTCTGAGATTTAAACCAGTTGTATCCACAGTGATGTCGTCACATCTTGGATTCAATTACTGCAGCTCTGGATATGTGTGTGTGTGTGTGTGTTTGTTTGTTTGTGTGTGTGTGTGAGGATTAGTAATTTCTTCCTCACATATTAACGGCATGTGTCATTTTTCTACACTTTCAAGTGTGCGTATTATTGTTATGTGTGTAATCCATGCCTTGTTAACCCGCTCTGCCTTGCTTCCAGATGACAAAGAAATCGCACAAACACCACTGGGACAATTACTATGAGAGCGAACTGGTCAGTATCACGTGGATGACAAGTTGTTTGTGTACGTCTGTGCTCATGGGTGTGTCGAGGTTTTTGGTGCAAGTCTTGTTCTCTCTGCTGTCCACACCCGCCTGCTTTCACTGCAATGGACTAAAGATGGTGACCTGAACTGACCTCGGCTGGTCCAGCTCGATAAAGTGCCTCTGAAATGTTTAAAGGGATACCTTTAATGTTAATGTTGCTTTTTGTATTAGAAGGAATACCACCTTGAGTATCTTATTTCAAGTCTAATCATTGAAAAACAAAACAAAACATTGAAACATGATTGATAGACAAATGTAACTAATAGATAAAGTTCTTTGCATTATGGAATCCCTTTAATCTTTTGCTTTGGATGCTTTGCTGTCAGGAGATGAGTGATGACATCAAAACTGGAAACCACCATCTTTAAAGGGAAGGTTCAGGATTTTACTTTCACCACTTCATTTACATGTATCTTATGACACAGACGTAACATTGCAGGGCATTGTATAGTTGAAAGTAATGGCCTAGGAGTATAAAAACTCTGAGCTGAAAAAAACTCTGTGAAATAATTAGTGACATCCTTTAATAATAATGATAATGAATGATATGTACTGTATTATATATTATTTTATTTAATCTAGTGATAGAATGGTGGACTTCGTGATTTAAATATAATAAAATATATTTAATAGCTACTAGCTACTATAAATAGTATCACAAACATGTTTCGTGAATATTTAAATTATTAGAACTTAAACAGTTGTAACAAAATATGTCCTGTAGCAGGTCATTTAGCAGTAGAACAGTAACTTTTGTCCTCAATAGATGATAAATATTACATGGCAGCACATTTTGAACAGTAAACTTAATTAACAAGTACATTTGGGGAAAAAAACCCAAAGGTCTTCTTAGTATTTACCAATGACTATATTTCATTGATAAATATAATATATTTCACATCCTGAAACCTCCCTGTGTGTGTGTGTGTGTGTGTGTGTGTGTGTGTGTGTGTGTGTGTGTGTGTGTGTGTGTGTGTGTGTGTGTGTGTGTGTGTGTGTGTGCGCGCCGGTCCACCAGCCTTTGAGTCTGCCACTGTCTTGCCAGACTCCACCTGTAGTGAGTAATGTTTGGTCAGTGGGATTTGTTGCATGGTTAAAGGATTCAGTATCTCCTAATAGGAGATTATGTTACTTTGACTTTGTCTGCAAGCAAACACTTGACATGAGAGTCGGTTAGCATAAATACAACTGCTCTATTGGTCTTACTGTATTTCCCTCTTGACTTTGGCTTTTTGTCTCCAACTTTTTTTTAAAACTGTTCTTTTATCCAGGAAAGGGTTCCTGAGGACACTGGCTCTTTTTTAAGCTCTTATTGTAGGTTCTGCTTCTCATACATCCAGTTAAAGGAGTACTCAACCAAAAAATCTGTCTTTTGGATATGAAATGCTCGCCTCATATGATTGAAATGGGCTCATATTAAATTCAAATGGTGACCCGGAGTCATGGAAATCTCTCAGATCACTCCTGCAGAACTCTCCGCCACATTGCTCCGAGGGGAGTGGCATATTTATCAGTTTACAGGCAAAGTGAAGGTTGTTTGGAACATCCTGAACATGAAGATCAATGCTGGAGGTCCGGGTTATGCTGCAGGAGTGATTTTGGAAGTTCCCATGAAAGTTTTTGATTCATGTCTTTTGCTGTGACTGCTGTGCATCACTTTTTTTGTGACTCCAGGCTGACAGCTAAATCCTCTAAGAAGGGGTAAGCTACAAATAATTCAGAGCCTACACGGGGTGGATATCTGATAGTCTAAAGATTTGATGAGAAGAATACTTCAACATTTTACAACTATACTTATTTGCTTTCCTTCCACAAGTGTGATGAATAGACTGACATCGATGCATTAAATGTGGAGCTAGAGTCAGGATGTCAGTAGAGGGAACAACAGGGATTTGAGTTATGTGTCCACCTGTGACCACCAAGCATCATACTGTCATACTGGGCTTGTCTTTTGTTTTTATATTTTTTTCTGTTCATGTCTTTACATTTTGTACATTGCAGAAATAAGTCAGCTTTAGAAGTTTGGACAGAACCAGACTAGCTGCTGTCTGTATGCTATTGTTAAATTAACTTTTTTTGTGTAGCTTATAGCTGTAGTTTGTTTGGCATTTTATGGCTTATGTTAAGCACTTTGAATCGCCTCGTTAGAAGGTACTACAGTATACAGATATTTATATTTAAAGACAGGAGATTGTTATTTATCTGCTCGTCTCACTCTCACAAAGAAAGAATTTTTCAAAATATTAAACTATTCCTTTAACTTCACTGACCCTCGGCGCTCCTTTTCCCTTTTTTCTTTCCCTTTTTTTTCCCCCTCCCACTGTCTGCTGACACACAGTCTCTCTCGAGGGTCAGTCAATGACCTTATCAGTCTGTGACCCCACTGTCTAAGGAGATGATGTCACACACTCACATACATAAAAAGCTCAGCAGCCCTCGACAGCTGTCTGAGCTGTCTGACCAACCCTTTGGGCCTATTTACCCTCTGATCTCTACCACTGGTCAACGTGCGGTGGACTCGCAGCAGTTAATAGAGACACTCGGCACTTTGAACAGGAACAAGTATATACAGATTCCAGATGCAACATCTGGGGCTGAAAATAGGAAACAAACAAATGAATTTCTTAAAAAAACAAGTATTTGACTAAAGATCCCAAAGACCAAACATGTTCTGGATGTTTGCATTTGATGTGTGCAGTCGGGTGTTTGGTTCTGGGCCTCTGTGGCTGTGGGTTTGCATTTTGTGTCTGTTTGGGTGTCTTTGGTTTTTTTTGGCTGTGTGGAATGTCTACTGACGGGTTGGCATGCTGTTTCTGGCACAACATCGACCGGGTGCCTTGACAACGTAAATCATGATTAAGTCATGGTAAGTAACAGGAAAAGCCTCGACTGGATGCACAAAGCTTTTAACTGGATCTATGAGTGATCTGGTAAAAAGGCTCCATGTGCAGCGTCTCAGTTTTGTGTAAACCTGCACCAGAAGTGTTGCAACTGGCATATAATTCCAAATTTTAAGAAAAGATTCTTTGTTTGAAATAAGTAAGATGAACAGATTGTTTCTTAATCATCCATTTTCTGCACTCAAGCATCCCTTGTTCTTATTTTTTTCTAAGCACCAATAGCTAAGGTTTTGGTTTTTGACCAAAGTATTCCCTCACAACTGGCCCAAATTGATCTCTTTATTTTCTCAACTTCCTCCAACGTATCACATTGTGCTGCTTGGCGCTGAGGTCTGACATACCCGGCAATTTGAAAAGTGGCTTTTCCCGGGTCTCACCGTAGCTCAAGAAGCCTCAAAAACCCTTTTGTTGGAATTGGAGAAGCTCGCTGGAGAAATACGCCGATTGTTGGCCCAGCAGCTCCTGACTAGCTCTAAGCCAAAGGAAAACAATGGAGAGGCAGAGGAGTGTTGAATGTTAAAGTGTAGAAGAGGCAGTCCAGAGTGTGGATTATGGGTTCCTGTGTCTTCTCTCGCTGGCCGGTCGCTGTGGTATGTGCTAATTACAGCCTGAGAGAGGCTCACTGCTGGAGCGGAGACATGCTGACCGACCGGAGGGCCCGAGGAGACACACACACACACACACACACACACACGCTCACACCATATACAATCACTGTTTACATACATCGCATCTCCCTCCTTTACAATCACTTTATGACATTACACTGAAATGTACATTACTCATATGTTAATTGAGCAGAGTTTCTTCAGAAAATGTGTCCACAGAGGTGGCTTGTGTTTCGCTTCCTCCTTCTTCAGAAGATTTTCAGACACGCTGTTTTAATTAATCACTTCAAAGCAAACATTTCAATTTGATTGATTACTTAGTGTCGTCTGCTAAGCTGAGTCAGACAACCATGACAACAGTTTGTCTCCTGTAATAAATTAACTTCCAACATGGTGGTCCTGCTCATTAAATACGTGGCCATCAGCTGGACTTTAGCCCTTTGACTCAATATTATTCCAAGGACAATGATGTGAAAATGATGTTCTAGATGAAGGAAAATTATCTTTTGATTTGTTTGAGTCATTCTGACCTCAACCAGTCACATTGCATAAGCACAAAGGAGAGGACGCTATCACAAGAAAACCAATAAACACCATCGTCTTG
This sequence comes from Collichthys lucidus, assembly GCA_004119915.2. Lineage (NCBI taxonomy): Eukaryota > Metazoa > Chordata > Actinopteri > Sciaenidae > Collichthys > Collichthys lucidus. Next base: position 28,219 of record CM014081.1, read on the forward strand.
ACTAGATTTACTTGCTTACTTTACTCGCTTTGATTTAATGATATATATTATAATTTAATTGCATTTTCAGGATCAGGTCTTTATTTCAAGTCATGAAATATTCTGGGAAACTCTGCTTAGACACACACACACACACACACACACACACACACACACACACACACACACACACACACACACACACACACACACACACACACACACACACACTAATTTAGCCTCTACAGGAAACTTTAAAAAAGTGTCTCCATCCTCTGTAACAGCACAGTTATCAAACAGTTTAATTGTGTTATATATTCATTTTATGATGCTGATTTCTCTCTTCTTCTTCTCCTTCTTCTGTCTTTGTATGTTTCCACCTGACACCAGCAGGACTGCTTCACAGTGGAAGGAGAGGATCTGAAACATGACTTTGAGCGGCTGCAGCTGGCTATGGAGATGGTCGGCTTCTTACCCACCACACGCAAACAGTATGAGCTACGTGTACATTATACATTAGTTGTTCAATGACTGATTACAGAACCTCAGTCCTGTCTGTTAGAATCATTCATCATTCATCATTAAGCAGATTAAATGTATCAGATTAGATTTCTGTGTATTACTGTTACAGACTCTATAAAATTACATATTACAGACTAAACACACTTCATCTGATGTTCTCACAAAACGTTTACATTTCTTTGTAATAGACATATTTTTATCATTTTTGTCCATCCATCATCTAAAAGCTGGAACTTGAACATTGTGTTTGGGTTAGGCACCTTTTCAGATATTAAAGTGTATTGTGTAGAAGGGCTTTATGCATTATGACCGAAGTTTATGAACTATGAATGAACTATTATTGGATTGATACTATTTGTTACACAGATTTGGTACAAAGGTTAGCTTTCTTTTGACTGCTTGAAAAAAATCCCTCCAAAATAGCACATGTGTTAATGTTATTGCTGTTATTTGATATCAAACTTTTGTAAATTGGAGATGTTTGCTGATTGGGTTGCAAGCATTTTTTTTGTCTCACCTCATTGTTAATATCTGTCGTAAAATCCTCCATCCTATGAAAGCTCTGTGTCTCGTGTTTGTGGTTGTACAATTTCACGAGACTGGGATTGTCTCAGAGGTCACAACAGGTCATTTTAGACAGAGAGCTCAAGTTACAAAAATGATCTCACTACAGTGAAATGATCTCCTATTGGGACAAACATCATCACATGAAGAGAGGGCTCAATGAATCCATGAGGGTCTCTGCTTTCCAGTCATATTAGATTTATAGAGTTGCAACACTGTCTGAGCACACCAGCATCTGTAAAAGGACTTGTGGGTATCTATAGAACCCATTTTCATTTTGCCAGCCCTGAAAACAGACAGTGTTGCAACTCAACTCTCAGATATGTTGAATGAGGCCACGCCAGCCTTTACATCACGAGAATTAAGCGTCCTGGTCAAACATCTCTGAACACAAAAACTCTTTCCATTCATTGTAAAAACATGTTCAATATGACAGACGGCTAGTCGCCCAATATTATATAAATGTATTAACGAAAAGTGCCTTTCTTCTTCGTCAGGATCTTTTCCCTGCTGTCAGCAATCCTCCACCTGGGAAACATCCGCTACAAGAAGAAGACCTACAGGGACGATTCCATCGACATCTGCAACCCAGAGGTCCTGCCCATCGTCTCAGAGCTGCTAGAGGTGAGCAGCATGATGCGTCCATCTTCGATTTAGTGAAGTTCAAATCAACACATTTTATTAAGTGGAAAATGATGTTTGTAAATTCTAATTTGATTTTAATAATAATCCAGTTCTTATGTGAAAAAAGCCACGCATGACAGGTCTGAGTCAAAAAACACAGAACATTGAGTACTGCTGACTTTATGCTGAAATACAATACTCTAAATACTTGAAGGATAATAAAAATGAAGAATTGGAGCAGGGCTTTACCACAGGGCTTGTTTTATTCTCACTAAATACTTTCTTTGCCATTTTGTCTCCCAAAGTTATTCCATCACATGCCCACTGGAGGTACTTAAAACTCCATGGACTTGGTGAACTTTAAGAAACAAGTAGCATCTATTTGAGCCAGTCACTTTTCCTTTTTGCTATGTATTTTGTCAAACACTGCAAGAGATCGTAATTCCTGTTGCCAGAGTTTACCTCCCATATAGGGCATCATAAAAAGCCTTTTAAAGAGCTGAGGACTCTCTGCGTACGAGCACAGCTTGTGGTGACAGCGGAAGTTAAGAGGTGCTTCGGGTCCCAAAGAGCCGTCCAACCATCCAGCACTTCCACAAAGTACTGTTTGTGTTAAGGCTATTTTCAGACCTCTTGTGCTGGTGTGCTATTGCGTAGGCGAGCTCTCCCACCAGGAACAACGAGTCCTTGTTGTTCTCATATCACCTATGGTTAAATCATATTTTCATGATTACATCAATCATCAGACACTCATAAAAGCTTCACAATGATATTTTAAAGGCTGTGACATATGTGACTTGGTTGTCAGCGGCTGTTTTGTCTCCTTCATTCTGAAACGATTTTCTAAACCACTTGTTTTTCTGCAGAGCTCTGCAGACATCTGCCTCAGCTTGTCACTCACAGTATGCGTGTGTGGTGGGTGGTCAGTGCTTGTCCAATCACATCCTTTCCTGTACAATCGTAACTTGTCTAATTGCATATTTGCAGGCAGGCAGATTAGTTTGCTCAGCAGCAGCACTATGTCTCTGTAAATAAAGTTCAAATGAAGTTCAGCCAACCTCTGGTTTTAGCTGCATTATAGTAGGAGCAGTACACAGTAGAAGTAGAACTGCCTCAGACTGTTCATAGACTCCAGTGTGCACTGTGGACAGTTTCATGCTGGTGTGTTGTTCATCATGCTTTATTTAATTTGTTTAATATTTTATAGCCTCGCTTCTGTTTTACTGCTGCAAAAACAAAAGCAGAACTGAAAAGTAGTTCTTCTAAAAGCTTTGATATCTTCCTGACCTCAGTGTAGACACTGTAGTAATTATCCAACACACACATAATCAGCCTGCTCTGCAGGTTCAGACTGATTTGACTATTTAATCGTCCACAGACTTGGAAAAACATTTCCTGGCATGGGTTAATACGCCACAGCGTTTACAAATTTATGATGTTGTGCTGAATCTTAGGTTCATTCTTGACACTGAGCACAGACCACACACACATACACGCTCATCAGTGTTCACTGCAAGGACAGCTCAAACATTCACATGCTGCTCTGATTCACCTCGGAATTGAGGGATGGTGGCACTTTCTAGTCTTTGTTACAAACTTGAACGATTAGCCGGACGTGTTTGTTGAGTCACTAACAAAACAATGCCGAAAGTGTGCCGGAGACTCCTGTCAACAGCGTGGTTGGGATGTTATGACTGAAGAGAGGCTGCCAGGGTCCCCTTTAACATCCAGACAGGTCTTTAAGTCTAGAGGTCCGGAGGGGGCAGTGACGTGAGCTGAGCCACATGTGGGCCACATGCTCAGAGTTAGTGTTTTAAGTTCAAGTTTATTTGGATGTCTGTTAGTTGGGGCAGAGGCAGTGGTTATTTGTCCCTAGAGACACATAAAACATTCTTAAACCAAAGAAGAAGAAAGGAGGGTAAACCAAAACTCAGTTTAATGAAATCAAGAGTCGCAGTGAAACTGTTTTGAGGACTTTTTAACCCTTTGATTTGGCAACATTCCTACTGAGATGTAAGACGGGTCAAACACTTGGAAATCTGGAGTGAAGGGCATAATTAAAGAATGTGTGATGGTTTACTGGTTGCATGGGTCAACTGACAAATTGTGTTTTCCAGGAAGATATAAAAGCATTAAACAAGCAATGTATTGATTTTGAAAATATGTCCTGGGAAATTAGCTAAGATGTTGCCTTTCATTTCATTACAACCTGACAGCAAAGCATGATATTACCCCACAAGCTCATTTTCTGTCATAATTGAATTAGCTTGATGCTAACAGAGAGGGGATGTATAGACCAGACAGGCGCCCTCAAAAATACATAACACTTAGGTTTAATTGATAATGCCTGACTTTATTTTAGGACCCTTTGCAAAAATGTCTAAAATAGCTTGCTGAGGTTTGCTTAATGCAGTTTTGTGTGAGTCACGAGGCTTCAGAGTTCAGCTGAAGTGCTCCTGGTGGCTCTGAGTGAGGTCTTAATTTGCATGATTAACAGTGTTGGAATCAGTCCATACTTCAGTTTGACAAATAAAAAGGCAATTTCAGACAGGATGGGTGAACTGCTGCTCTCTATTTTACTGCGTTACACTCATGTGAAGCACCTCTCAGGGAGAACTGATTGGCATGAGTGTGGATTGATGAATGAATAGGAATGAAACTAGCTGGGACTTCCTGTTTCCTGTGGAACTGGAAGAGGAAATAGAGCTCGTAGGAGCTGATGGACAGATGACAGACTAGATCCTCTGAGCTGTGGGGTTGAGTGATTTGACCTAAACAGAAACATTCCTGTGCAAACTGGTAATCAGTCCTCAGAGAGTATCTTATGTGAGAACGAATCACACTGAGGCCTGACTGTTGATTGTATGTTAAAGCTAAAAACACAATTTATGAGCCTGAGGTCAGTCCAGTCCAGTCCAGTCTGGACTGGACCAGTTTGTGTTCACTCATCACCACCTGACCAAGGCCAATACATTCTGATAAGGGATGGCTTTTTACAGATAGGGCCCATTTTGTAAGTTCTAGAATAAATCTAGCCTTTAATATTTAAGTAAAATCAAATGTAAGTCAAATGTATTGGTATTTACTGTTTCCTCGTTTTATTAACAAAGGTCAACAGTATATTATGTCTTTACAGTTTACCACCTACTGCAGTCTAGTGCTTCTAAATAATACCAAGCAGCCATGCCTGTGAAGTGAAGCCAACGTAGAAGTGCCAAAAACTGCAGTTCCTCAAATGTCTACTTGAGGCTGACTCCAGAACAAATCAGTCTCCATAAGTCACCATGTTAAAATGTCCAACTTCCACCCGCCTCTGGTCCACCACTAATCCATGTCTTTGTAAATTTTTTGATTAGGCAGAAGAGGTAGGACTGCTAGGGCTGAAGATTTGCTAACCTAGAATCAGACTTGATGGAACAAAATGGTTAATTTAAAAGCAAAATTACTGATCCCAAAGCAGTGCTTACACACTTCTATGTATTATGGTATTAGAGCTGTGATCATAGACAGAGCAGCAAGCCTGTTACCAAGCGACTAATACATGAAATGTAGCGGCTAAAGACCAATCATCAGGCTGCAGAATAGGATTTGCTCATAGTGGAGGGATTATCAGGCAGTGTGAAATGAAGTCTGATTATGCCACCACATCCCCACAAACACACACGCAGCCCTCCTCCTGTCCTCCCTTCTCTGTTTGTCAAAGTCTTTATAAAAGAGGCAGTTGACAAAACTAACATTAACACCATCGCCCTTTATGCATGAAGACATCAGGCAATCACACAAAGACATGCTGTCACATGTATTTACCCACACACACACACACACGTGTCCAGACAGAATACAAACACAAACCCAATACACTAACACACACACACGCACGCACGCACGCACACACACACACACACACACACACACACACACACACACACACACACACACACACACACACACACACACACACACACACACACACACACATGGTTTCATCAGCAGCTGTTCAGCCCAATCCCATAATCCTTGTAGATGGAGAAGATGTGTGCGGTGCTAACATCTGCTGTGGCCCTGCCATCAATGACTTGTCTGGGGCCAAGTTTAGAGTCTGTGTGACCTCAAGTGCAAGGCCACATAGTATTATTGTACTATATGTATGAGGACGCAGAGGAGTGTTCTAATGTGCTAATCTCGGTCAGCTATGTTAGTCAGGCGCAGCAGAGTTTTTATGAGCAGCACTTGAGGAGATTAATCAGTCAGCTGGGGATGAATGATGAGAGTCTTCTGTCACAGTTTTTGGTCATTTATATCACCTAGGTAATGTATACTGAAGTCAACTGAGAAATTAATAAATAATGGCATTTGCAACATTACACTTTTGGAAAATCTCTACCTGTAGACAAATAAACGTGTAGTGGTATATCTTCATATCGTCCAGCTCTGTGTTCAGTTGTCCTTGTTGTCAAAAACCTTAAATTATATTTTGTAACATGTGCTTAATGGAGTTCACACTTTCACCAAAGTGTTAAAATGAACTATAATAAATAAACTGTTAAAATGTTCTTTTGGTCAGAGGTTACCCTGGTAGTAGTTTTGGTGTCTTGATCAAAGACACTTCAGTGTGTGTATATGTGTGTCTTTTTATAAAGCGTCGAACAGGTAACCTTTAATTAAAGTTCGGTGAAGTCTTACTCATAATTCAATTCAGTACTCAAGTGACATCATGAATAGTTGCAGCTTTGGCTTGGATAATGAGGCCTGCATTACAAATGAGAGGTGTGGAGCATGGATGATCTATCAAAAATGCTGGCTGCATTGTGGGAAATGTAGGAGTTTGAATTAATGAGTTTTTTAGGTTGACCCATATAAGGAACTAAAGGTCTTGATATTTCAGCTTGTGCTGCTTTTAAATCCCTCTCCTGTGCGTTCCTGAGCGTTATGGAAGTGCAAAAATGAAGAGACATTATCCGACTGGATCAATCCCTCATGTCGTCATATCATCTTTTCAAATATAGTCCACAATATCCCACAAATGATTCTCACTTCAGCTGAGCTTTTGCTGTGATATAATGCAGGACTGACCTTGCGTTTTTTTCCCCCTCAGGTCAAAGAAGAGATGCTGCTTGAAGCACTGACGACCAGGAAGACGGTGACTGTTGGAGAGAGGCTCATCGTACCCTACAAGCTCGCTGAGGTGACGTTTTTAGTTACCACAATGTCTACACACAACTCCACATGAAAAATGTGAAACCTATACACCTGTGTCAAACACAATGACTCTGATGACCTTATTTCTGGTGAATTCCCTGTGAGATTGTCTGGTCTGGTTATTTCCACCGAATATTTAAGGAAACTCAGAAGATGCTAAAGATAGAGTCTGAACACAGTTTCATAGGTTTTCTTTTCTTTGCTTCACATGTTACAAATAGCCCGTGTGAGGGTGGCAGGAGGGGTGTGACATGAATAAATTACAGTTAGTCTCAAAAAAGCATGTTGGAGCCAAATGTTTTGTCATGAGGTGGAGGGGAGGGGAGGGGAGGGGAGATTCTGTGTTGGTGTGTGCATGCTTTGGAGCTTGTCTGGGGAGTTTGTTGTGACACTTCCCCCAGCCCCCACAGCTTTCTTTTTAAGACTCTTGATAGGGGTCTCTTCCTCTGCAACTTCCTGTTTCCTGGCAAGTCAAGGAACAGCCTGACTTAACCCTGTCCATACGCAGACTTACGTCCAGAGGGCTTCTGGATGCAGTCTGCGACTTGGACCTCCAGGATATATCATTTGACCTAGTTAGATGTCTATCACTGTGCTGGTGTGTATTAATATTCAGTGTTTTTTGTTTATCTCTCCGACCCCAAAGTCTATATTTCTTTGAATGTGGTCCAGCTCTCTGCTCCTGTCTGCAGGGCCTTTTCTCCGAGGAAGGAAATGCTACTCATAGATAGTCTGTTACCGTGCTGGGCTCCACCCCTCCATCTGATCTACGGTTTAGTTTTGCCCAACAATGGTTGCGCTCGCTCTCACACGCACCCCCCATCTCTCCAGTCATGTGGTCTGGTCTCAGGAATGTGCAACCTCCACTGGAATATACAGTACAGAGGCCAAAAGCCAGATCCTGAGTCTGTCTCTGTTTGTCTCTTACTCTGTCTCTCTCCTTCAGTCACACATGTTTCAAACACATAAATTCCAGCTGTGTAATGGAGGCTCAGACAATGTCATCAGAAACTTAATCCCAGACAAGGTCTGCAGCTATGATAAACAATAAATACAGTTCTCCCCTGTCCTTCACAAGGTGGCCTTATCTTGGAAATAGAAATAGAAAAACCTGGAGAGAATGAGGCAGATACCTTTCAATCTCTGAAAGCCCCCCCTTTGACAGGACAGTCATAGAATAGCATAACTGGAAATCCCCAGATGTGAGAAGAAAAGAGTCTTATTACCTGCCACCATATAGTAATATATCAATGAAAGAAGCTGCAGTGTCAAATCTTCTTTGAGCTATGTTTTGGTCTCCATAGACGTCTGAGGCAAATATCTGGCTCTTACGCAGCTAAATGCTTTACTGTGTTTACCGGCTGGGACCCTTTATACAAAGACAGTCATGTGATTTACTATTAATGCAAAAATATGAATTGGAGTCACTTTAAGTCAAGCTAGCAGGCCACTGGAGTAAGGAATACCTACCACACAGCCACAAGTTCGCACTTCTGCGGCTGTCGGCACCCTCATTTACACATCACAATCTGTAGCCACTAACCCTAACAATCACAGCTATATGCTTAACCTCCAGCCCTTACACTAACCTTCAGCGAACGCTGGCCAAAATGTCCTCACTTTCCAAAAATGTCTTCAGTCTCTATATCAGGGGTCGGCAAATAAGTTTGGACCCGGGCCAATTTTTTTCTGACAAGTCCATCGCGGGCCATGGCTGAGTGAGAACCGCACGTATGTTGAACGTCCTGATTTATTAAGGGAGCACTGTACAAAATGCGTGTAACAAGGTGTATAAAAGTGTGTGGTTAGGGCTTTTACGGCCTTCAACGGCCACTGCGTCTGTCATGAAACAGTCAACCTGCCTTAGCATATTTGTTCGCGTTGTCCGTTGCAAGAGGGACACAGGACACTTTTATTTTCCACAGGTTACAGCGCACGCACGTGCCAATTAGTGTTCCGACCTGTGCGTCAAGTAAAGAGGCTGCAAGGATGTTCTGGCTGCTGTTTTGTCACGTTACTTATCAGCTACTTTTCAATAAATGTTGTGAAATCTGTGGAATTGTTGTATTTTGACAGGAAAGATGAGGTTTAAAAGATATATTTAAAAATATATATGTATTAAAATAAATCATCGTCATCTAGCGGGACAGATATAATTGATGGCGGGCCAGTTCTGGCCCGCGGGCCGCTAATTGCCGACCCCTGCTCTATATCCAAAACGCAAACATAGACGTAAAAAAACGCACAGATACACCTCAAGAGTACCGAAAGTGAAGCCCTGCCCTGATTTGACTGAGGGCCATGGGAGCAAGTCGAGGCCACCTGTGGAATCCATAATACGCCTGTTTTTATACAAAGGAAATGTGGAAAAAAAAAAAAAAAACCTGGCGACTCTTGTAGGCTCTTCTCAGAAATGATTTCTTCCTACTTGGACGAGAAAGGTGTGCTCGGCAGCTGTCCCATCCACCCACAGTGGAGATGGGGAGATTTTGGCGTGGTGTCTGACTCGCTGAACCTCAGTCTGCTGCAGAGTAGAGGTTGGACGGGGCCCTGGCTGAGTCAGGTGCAGTGCTTTTAAGAATTGTTTGGTTTGGGTACCAGAGAAATAACGTGAGTAAAAGTAAATTCCCATTTCATGCTTGGCAACCACTACAGAGATCACAATCTGAGGTAGGTTTGTTAATGTCTTTCAGTCTTGGATGCTAAAGACGGGTCTCAGTGAATCAGTTGAACGTGTCATGAACTATATTCTAGTTTTGATTCCTTAACTTTGTTTTTTTTATATTATTCCGTTTCTCACAAGCTTTGTCAGTCAGGACTAAAGATCAAAAGAGCCATATTTCTGATCAATTGGCCCCCATGCTGCTTAAGTTTTAAGATTTTATTATGGCAATGCTTAAAGCCAGTCAAAACAGCTCTGAAATCACACAGTTAGCACAGAAATGAATGAAAAATAGTAGTTTTGGTTTGTATTTATTGTTCATGTTAAAAGTTTCCCATGCACCAGATATGGATACAATGATATTGATGTAGTCTGCTGAAGGAAAGGAGAACATTGCAAGTCATGTAAGGGCTAATGAGCACAGCTGTAGACTGTATACACTTTAGTGTAATTCTGTTCAAATGAACACACAGGTGAAGATGGCACCAATATATTGAGAGCAGGAATCTATGCAAACCCATGTTTACCCTCTAAACAGCTATTAATAGCATTATCAAGTTATCATTGCTTAACATTTATTGTAAAATCATGGGGAGATCCAGCCTTCAGGCAGCAATGCTGTCAACCTCTGTGGTTTAGCTCGGTTTATTTCAGGTCTGGTCCAGAGAAGTGATAAACATTAGTGTGTGTTCATGTGTGACTTCCTGATGGCGTGCATGCATGCACGCGTGTGTGCCTATTAATGTGTGTGAGCTGTGTATCTGTCAAGATAAGGTAGGCTGTCTGACTTTGACATTTTTGATGTGGCTTCAGATAGCCTGGCGTCACCACTTCCTTCTTCCTGTTTAAAGACAGACATGTGGAAGGGGAAGTGAGGAGGTGGGTGGTGGGGGGACTGGGGGGTGCAATCAGTCACTCATTCATATGCTCTGCATTCATATAAAAGATTCTGCTTCATGTTTGGAATGGTAAGTTTTTGAAGCCTCATAGTGAGCGTATAAGTATAGACCTACGTAGACAAAAACAACATCTACATTAATACAAATTGAAAACAGATGCAAATTGGCACATTGTGGTGAAACACATGCACACACACAAAACATCCTGCAGCGAGGCAGCTAGCAGGCCACGTGCAGTGTAAGCTCATGCTGGTGTTTTTCACCTCCTGTGGTTTTCAGGAGAACGAAAGAAATGGAAAGAAAGAGAACAACAAGTTTTCCTCAGCAGCACCTTTATAATCACAAACACCAGCCCAGACCTGGTTTAACAGCCAAGGACCACTACAATTTACAAAAGTCTCTGACAAAGTCCAGTTAATTATTTCGTCCATTTCTTGGGTGGCCATCCAGTAAATATTTGCTTCCAACTATGCTCCTTCCTGGTTTGTGACTGTTCTATTGTGGTGAATAATTAAATTCCATGGCAAACGCAGACACAATGCCTGCTCAGCGAGCATGTCAAATGTTCACATCACGTCTGCCGATCCCTGGAGTTCCCGTTGAAGTATCTAAATTGTGATTTTGTGTCAAACTCTGTATTATTCATCGCAACCTTACATAACTTTGTGGGAGCAGGGACGTCACAGGCCTGCATGCTAAAAATATAATAAACAATCAATAATGCAAGAGTGAAGAGGCAGCTTTTACAGTTTCACTTCATCACAGCTGTTAGCTGAATGTGGCCTTGACGGGCAGCGAGTCCTTAAAGTGAGGGCCACCCTAAGGCTTGATCAGGTTCACAGTGTCCCGCAAAGACCTCTGAAAGAAGATGAATATTAACATTCTTTTGTTGTTATATAACAGATTTAAGTCATTTTTAGGGTTGTAACACAGTATATAGTTGATGATGATGATGATTTTGAATGCTGAATAGGAAGCAAACCTGTTTCAATGTTCATATGTGCATCTCAGAACTGTTTAAAGACAAAAATGTATCCTTTAGGATGCTTTCTACAATAAGACTAGACAAAATGCAAAAAGTATTCATCGCTAGAAACTAGCTTTATCTAAAAAGTTTGATGAGTGTTTGCATTTCCACGATGTGCGTCCAATCTTGATAATGCAACACTATTTATTCATTCATTCTTACAATTTGTACAGCTGATTTTTCTGTCACTATACCTCATTTAGCTTTGTAGTAAGATGTCATACCCATTCTTATTCCTGTCCACGTAGCTCTGACCGGTCGACTGTTTCTCCAGCTGGTGGAAGTTGGGCACAACACCAGGCCTGTTCAAACCAATAAACAAATCTGAGAACTGGACTGCAACCAGGCGATATTTGTCTGGTATTTCAGCATTGATTAGAGGTAGACATCTTGATGAAAAAAATGAATAGAAAATGTCTTAAATCAGTTTAAAAAAAAATCAATATTCCTCTTTTTTCAGAGGCCTTTGTGAAACACTGTGAACCTGATCAAGCCTTTATTTTCTGTGAATTCCTGGAGTTTATGTAACTACATTTCAATACAAGTGTGTCATCAGAGAGAGGCTTAGGAAACTATTTACACTCAGATGACGTTTGTAGCATCCTAGTGAAATGTTGAGTTAGATCCTTTATCTGACAACCAGCGTGACCTGACAAATATCCTGTCGTTCTCATCACTGTTTGTTCACGTTAAGACTTTCTGATGCTAAACATCCAACCTGCTCTGTCTGTGGTTAGCAGGTTTAGCAGTTTAAGTGTTTGAAATTCAGTGGCTCTTGTCAAACTGTGTCGATTTTGTGTGTTTTTCAGTGGTGGCACAAATACACAAATTTCACCCTATTTGTTTTCACTCTGTTCTAAATTAAACCTGCTCTGATTGGATTACAGTGAGCACGGTCTTGAGGTCTCTGCTATAATGCACAACTATTTCGTGGTTCCTGGCATGAAAATGTGTGACCTAGTTAAAGCAGATTTCTTTTGTCTTGTTCCACTCCTCTTTCAATCATAACACTTCTTGTTGCCAAAGAGCGTGCTCTGGTGTCCAGTTCTCCATTTAAGAGCACTTATGTTAGCTTAGCATGCATTTCATCATGTCTAAGGAGGGAGACTAGTTGCTCTTTGGCTTGTTGAGGCGTAATAATAATGGCTCCTCTTGACAGTGTTGTTTTTTATGGATCAAAAAGTGATCCATAAAAAAGTTCCAAATAGTGATATGCAGGTCTGGAGTCACTTAACACTCTGGCTTCTGACTGAAAACACCTACAGTATTACAGTACAGCACTTTGCACAACAATACTACAACTAAACATACTACATACCACTAAACATAAGAACATGAGAAGTTGTGAGCAGTATGGGAGTTTTAACACAGGCTTTGTGTTTGTTCTCTAAATACAAACTGGCTGTTGCTTTAACCTTTGAAAAATTATATATAGACATATGTATAACCGCAGCATGAGGTGATATATTAAGCTGATACTGCAGCTTCACATTTCCCATTTGAATTGCAGTAGTAGAGTGGCTAGCATTGATGATAGCTTACTTGAGCTAATGTGTATGGCCAATGAATGTTCCTTGATAGATATAAATGCTAACTGACAGTTAGCTCATTTCAACATTCTGGTGCTACTCTACACTGGTGTTGTTGGCACCCTGGCATTTGAGAAAGCCACACAGAAGATTGATACCACATCCATTACACCCATAACATCATGCTAAATGTGAAAGTAGAGCCGCTGGCCATTAACTTAGCTTAGCTTAGCTTAGCATCATGGCACATTAATTAGTAGTACAGAGTCAACTTTGGAGGTACTGTACTAATAGGTGGATTTTCTAAATTTAGACAGAGCCAGGCTAGCTGTTTCTCCTTGCTTCCAGTCTTTATGCTTAGCTGGCTCCATATTTAGCGTACATCTACTTTGGTAAGAACGCAAATGAGCTATTGCGTCAAAATGTCAAATTACTCCTTGAGGATTTCACAATCATCAGTATTTCAGCAAGGTGGGTCAAAAGACAACTAACCATTATATTTATTATCAATGAAAGTGTTCATTATTTCTTGTATGAATCCACAGAAAATGGTTGGTCCACCACAGTTCCCTGGAGGTCTTACTTGTTTTGTCCAACCCACAGTCCAATTATCACAATGAGCTAAAACAGCCTGACAAATAACGTCATTTATCATAAGCTGTCAATGAATTGATCAATTATTTAGCCTATAAAATCAGCAATACTGTGAAACTACATGTCTGTCATCGCCTGATTAACATTTTCCATTGATTAATGTCCGCCTCTGCTTTTCCTTGCGGTGTCCCTCTTCTTCAGACTCAGCTGCTCCCCGTGCACTAGTTCATTAGACCTCTTCTCCGCCTGCTTCACACATTCAATATGACACTGATCCAGTTCCAGAGAAGACAGAGGGAGCATTATTGTTGTGTTTGGCTTGTTGCCCTGACCTAAGCTACCACAGTTGTCAGGTGTTTTAGGTTTGATATAGTGTAGTCAGCTGGTTTCTATCATATTTCTATCACGTAATAAAACAAAGACAAACAAAATAAGTAGGTTAACAAAAGGATGGATATGTTTTACTGGTTGCATAAGTGTTCCCTCTGTATGCATTTAATGCTTGTGGGCAACCACAGCAACACTACCACTACTGTGAAATAAAAATGGTTGGGCAGCAGAGGACAAATCCTTCAGTATGGCTGTGAGTTATAAAACACACTCAGTGGGCTTAAACGGTACTGGCTCCTGTTCCAGATTAACAAATCCATATGTTTTTGATCAAGAGGTAACTGATCTGTTCTGTTCACGTGTGTGTGTGTGTGTGTGTGTGTGTGTGTGTGTGTGTGTGTGTGTGTGTGTGTGTGTGTGTGTGTGTGTGTGTGTGTGTGTGTGTGTGTGTGTGTGTGTAGGCGGGCACGGTGAGGGACTCCATGGCCAAGTCGCTGTACAGCGCGCTGTTTGACTGGATTGTGTTCAGGACCAATCATGCTCTGCTGAATAACAGGGACCTGGAGGACAATTCAAAGGTACGAATGAAAACACACACACACACACACACACACACACACACACACACACACACACACACACACACACACACACACACACACACACACACACACACTTAAAGACGTCTCATGTCCTCATATACAGAAACACAACTAAAATATCTTTCTGAGAGGAAAATTCTGTTGTATTAGAGAAGTGACAGTTTGACATTCACACAGAAGGTGTTGCATTGTCAAATCAGGAAAGCACCATGAACCACATGTTAACCACGTGTTAAAGTTTAAACCAGTTCACTGAACTAGCTAGCTGAACTGCACCACGACCAGCAGGTTCAGATATTACACTTTTATTTACAAGCTTTTCTTAGAACATACGAAAAGCTTTTTCCACTGAGATGATGGATATGGCATATTAAATACATGACTTACTTCAATTGGAGTTGCTTTTAGGAAGGTACAGGTTGAAGCTTAACTAATGTAATCCATAAATAGCTTCAGAGGAGCCACGTAGCCAGAAATGCATGATCTGACTGAGTCACCATTTTAGGATTGACAGATTAGGACATTGTCCTAAAGCGGCAGGTTAGTATCTGCTTCTGTCACAGGCAGAGTTTGACTGTAGAGAAATGAAGGAACGCAGCACCTTTAAATGGACGAGGCCATGCTGGGCCACTTTCATAGGGTGTCGTTTACTGTGCAGACGTGCAGATATTATACATAAAACTGAGTTGACTAAACTCTGGATTGTCTACAAGGACAATATATATAACATGCAACACAATAATAGAACAAAAATATATCCTGTCACATGTCAGGTAACCTTCTATCACAGTGCTGTGTTGTATAGGCCTTTATAACAGTCTGTCTGTCGACCACATCTGCCTGTCTGTCTGTTTGTCTGTCAGTCAAGACTTGATTCCCTGTTTTCTGGCTGCCTTTGCTGCCAGAGGCAGGGAGTGGTGTGATATGAAAATTCCAAGTGTGTGCGTGTGTGTTTATGTATGTGTGTTGGAGTGGCAGCTGGCAAATCAGACCCTGTGGGGGCATCTAAAGGATTAGAAAACAGATCATTTGGTGTGTGTGTGTGTGTGTGTGTGTGTGTGTGTGTGTGTGTGTGTGTGTGTGTGTGTGTGTGTGTGTGTGTGTGTGTGTGTGTGTGTGTGTGTGTGTGTGCCAAGAACATTTGGGCAGATGGCATCAAGTTCCCTTCAGCTCAGTTTACCCCCTGTGGTCCTCGGCTGTCCCTCACTGCAGTGTGTGTGTGTGTGTGCGCTTCCCTTGGCACTGACATCATCTCTGTGTGTTTGCCTTCCCTCTGTGCTGTCATGGGGTCGATGAGGTTGCACTTTCTGTCAAGGTCATTGTTCTTATGTACAGATAACAGTTTATATATGCAGCGTGTGCTCGTATATGTTTTTATGCCAGGATTTTAAAAAGAAGTGCTCTTCAGAGAGAAATAAAACACTGCTGGATAAAATGGAATGAAATTGGAAACAGCTTTTACAGTCCATTTCATAATTAAAGAGCCTCTTTGAGTGAACGCCTCCTTTACATGGTGAATATTAGTGATATATGACGACATGAATCTTCCTGACACCGGGGAGCAGCTGGCTCACTAATAAAGATGATAAAGAACCATACATTTTACTGATGTTTACAGTGCTGCTCACTTAGCTGTCTGTCTTTTTCTCCAGATTCTCTCCATAGGGGTCCTGGACATCTTTGGATTTGAGGATTATGAAAACAACAGCTTTGAACAGTTCTGCATCAACTTTGCCAACGAACGGCTCCAGCACTACTTCAACCAGCACATCTTCAAATTAGAACAGGTAGAGTGTTGTTCTGTCCCTTTGCTCTTTGTGACCTGCAGACACTGATTATTGTGCAGCTGCTGATGACATGTCACTGCATTTTGTTTCTTACTGCCTCAATGACGAAGTCAACAACACCCAAACATTCATACGGGATCTGCTACGGCGTGTCTCGGTGTCCAATGACGTCAGTTTGTGCTCTGGCACATTATTGTAGCACATTCTGCAAAAATGTTTGTATGGCTCTGATTGATTCAACTGATGGAGTGAAGAATAGGCCACTCCTGACTGACTCTGCAGTCTTCCGTCATACGTCTAACTGGTGAAAATGGATGACTTCCTCTTCAGAGGAGAGCTTTGAACACACTACAATGAGGTTTAACACACTGTGAGGGAGGAGCTGCTTCTGCAATGCTGCTTTCTCAGATATTTTTCACGTATCTTGGTTATTTAATCTAATCTGTGGCTTTTTCGCCTGCCCTATGCTACGTTCACTATGCTAACCACACATTTAGAGTTTACAATAGTTTAATAGTGATTACAAATAAGAAAAATATGAGACACCACAAACAGCAGTTATATAATTAGAATCAGATCAGTGCCACCCGCTATAATTTTCATACAGTAAATATGTAGCTGAGCAAGTTAACTCAGCTTAGCATAAATCTGCCTACCACTGTACTAAATAATCCATTATACATGTTTTGTTTGTTTTAATCTGTACTAAAAAGTGTAGAAATGCCATTTAGTGTTTTGTTGTATGTTGGGCTACTTTGTGACCAAAGCCAGTTACTTCCTGGACTCCCTGCTGATTGCCTGGTAACTGCTCCCAGCCTTTTAGACGACACAGTAATTAATGTAGTAAATATATATATCGAGTCCATGAGGGCAAAAGTGAAATCTATTAAATACATTAAGAGTTAGCTTAGCAGTGAATTAAAAATGCAGTGTGTAAGATTTGGAGCCTTTATTTTCAGAATAAGGCAGACATGGAATATAGTATTCATAACTATGTTTTCATGCATGGATAATCACCTGAAATGAAAAATGATCCTTTTATATCTACAGTTGGAGCAGGTCCTCTTTCATGGAGGCAGCCATGTTGAAACATTTGTTTCTGCAGTAGCCTGGAGCAGACAAACTAAATACTGACTCTAGACAGGGTCCCTAAAGTGTTGTTTCTCTTTTACACTAGGAAGGTGAGGGTGATGTGAGGAGGCTGCAATGCCACTATTACACCACTAGATGCAACTAAATCCTACACACTGGATCTTTAAGAATCAGAATGTGGTATTATCACATTAGTCTAGCTTGATTAGCAGTAACTTGATTACAGAAAAACAATACTGTATGAACTAATGGATCAATAATCAACTAATCAACTTTCATTAGACCCATCTATTTAATTGAGAGAAATAAAACAAATTCAAAAAAATCACATATGCAGTCAGTGGTTGGAAACCACTGGAACCAACAGCAACTGCAGAACAACAATACAGCACATATGCTTTGAGATGAAATAACATTCCCCACCTAACCCTAACTATTCTTAGTGTACCAACAAGTAAGACTCTGGTATCTTCATTCCGAACTGTCCCTATAATCTATGCTTATAGTAGCTATGGGTATAATAAACATACACTTCTCAGAAGCAATGTGGCCACATGCATACATTTAAGCTACAAGATAAAGTTGTTTTAGTGCTTTAGTTTCTTCTTGAGCTCAGTGGCACCAGACTAACATTGGCAGACATTTCACTGTAGCAAACAACCAGTCTTTGCAAGATGAATATTCCCTTGTATGATTGCTTTGTGCTGGACAGCCACGTCCCCCCTGACATTAAAGTACAAGCAGCTGTAATTATGTAGCTTGGGTACGTTAGCATGCAGATCCATTAAAGTGAAAGGTCAGAGGAAAAGTGCTGAAGGACCAGAACAGGCTGACAGACTGAGTTCAGAGCGCACAAGTCAAACAGAGCTGCATGTTTCCTGACAGCTGAACGCTGCTAACACGGGCAACACACAATGCTTTTTTAACGTTATTGTAAACATTTCTCTCTGACTGGGTTTGGTTTGTTTGTTTTTGTGTACTCTTATTGCCTGTGATTAGCGTCACTTCTCTTTTTTTTCTGTTGTTGTGTAATTTCATCAGTGTCTCTTCTCACTATGACAGCTGTGCTGATCAGAGACGTCAGCTCTAGCTTCATAACTACCCCCTCTTCCACTCAAAAGGACTATTACTGAACCGCTAATCCCTGGCCAGCTATATTATGTATTCATTATGCTCATTTATTCAGATACAAACTGCCAAACCACTTAATATTCAGCACACATGTTTTTTTTTTTCCAAATCGTATCCATAGAATGAGCAAGAGAGGCAAAGAAAAGAGAGAGAGAGACATTTTGGGGGAGATAATGAGTCCCAGTCAGATGACTGTGAACTCTCATAGTAGCTGTCAGCTTTCGTCTCCCTCCTGCTGAACCCTGATTGGCCGTGGCAATTTAGCAGGCGGTCCTATTGCTAAAAGCTAAACGAGGAGAGGAACAGAGCAGGGGGGAAAAGAGCAGTGTTTCAGTAAATGAGTGCAGTAACGTCCCTTCACCCTGAATGAAGATCACACGCTGCAGATGCACTAATGGTTCTGTTATCTGTTTCTGACAGTTTGCCCTCAGGCTCTACACACGCTCCCTCACACTCACACACACACACTGCAGGATGTAACATGTGCTAACAAACAGGTTGTGTTGCAGTAAATGAGGAATTGATGGTTAAGCACTCTGGGGCTTTAATTCTACATCATTTTCTGCTGCTTTACATGGTCATACAAAGACAAAGTAAAAATGACTGCCAGCTACACAACAGAAACAATATCTTAAACAAAATATACTGATATGATTTGATATCTAGTAATCCTCACTTTTCATCTAGCACCATTATCAGTCAAAATCTTTCTGCATTTAGTATTTTAGTTTATAACGAAATACCTAGAAAGCTGACATCATTGTCAGGTCTACTTTGTGTTTAGTGCTAACAAGCAAGTCTTGGCATGTTAACATGCTAAGATAGTGGGAAATGAACATCAGCATGTTTGTAATGTTGTGAGAACATTAGTACGCAGACATTAGCATTTCAATGTCTGCATGTCCAAGGGTTGTGTCTAGATGGTAATTGTAGATTGCAAAACTCTCATGACCTTTGTGCTCTCATGTGGGAGATGTTTGCCTTCATGGCTTTTAACCAGAATACTGCTGTTTTGTCCTGCGTGTAACTAAAAACTCAGCGTTCAGTAGCGGTTTTAGGTACGGGCGCCCAGGGCGCAAATGTGGCCAGGACCGCCGCTGTCAGCGTTAACTTGGCAAGCTATCCTAACCAAGTCGTTTTGGTGCCTAACGATGACAGATTAAAGAGAGTATAGAGTATGTGTGAAGTCACCCACAGGTTATTGAAGTGCCATTCTGAAGGTCAAAATATGTGGCCACCGTCATGTCGTCACCGTCATCTCGGCTAATCTAAAAATCTGCAAAGATGTGGATCATTAGGCAGACCTAAGGTGAGCTGAATGATGTCTGGCTTTCTCAAACAAGCCATCTCTTATGGCACTCACCTGTCAATCAAAGGGCCACACTCTTAATTCTGCTTAACTTAAAGCCTTAATATAATTTGAACAGGTGAGTTGTATATAAATTCACCCTCAGTACAGTTGTCATGAACGGGAAAATTAGCTACAGAGACCAAAGCTGTTTTTTGTACCAGGCTGTAAAAATATATATCCTATCCCATACAACTGCAGATGCACTTCAAACTTGGCGAGGCAAGAATTGTCTATGCATGACCATGTCCAAGTACAGCCACACAGTGTTGCAGTGTTGCTAGTTTATGATATACATAGAAAATAATCAGTTAATTACACTAATTAACAGACATTATACATATGTGTATATGTATAGAAGGAAACTATACATAAACATGTTCTTTTTCTTTATGAACTGAAAAATAAATGTTAGATAATAGTATATAGAAGTGTTTTTAACAGAAGCTGTACTTTGATTGTTTCATTTTTGTGCTGTCAGTCTTTGTGAGACAGCAGGTGCTCCTCGATGGTTGTCTCTGTTTTGATTGAACCTTTCACTCTGAGGTTTGTTCCTGTATTATGTTCAACTAATAAGTGTCAAAGTGCTGCTGAGACACTCTCCCTCGCAGGACGGTGCCCAATATTGTTTCAGCAGAGTTCACGTTTATTATCCTTTAATCACTGGGGTCCTCCAAACCTTTGGCTCTGTGCCTCTCTTGAGTTTATTTGACAGGACAACAGATGAGGTGGTGCTGAGCTCTGGGGGCCCCCTCTGAGGCAGGTTGGTATAGCTTCCTAATCGAGGTTTGCCAGATCTTTACTGATTTGTGTTTGTTTGAATAAAGTCCTGCAGTTCACGCCACAGGCCTCCTCTAGCCTCAGTTTGACGTCATGAGGAGAGAAAGCACTCCACACCTTGTCTGCCTGATACAGAGACTTTCCTGGCTTATATAAACTCGGCAAACTAAATGTTAACTATGATGCTGAAGTTTGTGCTATTTGTTGTATAATTATTACAGTTTTATTAGAAAACATATAGAAATTTCTGTGTTTTAAAGCCCCAGTTTAATAAGTGTAATAACACTGTGGTAAAATTAGTTCTAACATAAGCTAACAGCAGCTACAGTTGGCAGAAGTTTACTTCACTGTCCATCATAAACTCTGTAAATCACAGAGAGTTGAGGTGAAGCAGCCAGAGGACATCAGAGGAGAAAAGCAGAAAACATTTTCTCCATAAAATATGATCCAGTTTCCCCAAAATCAGAGAAATAGTTGGTGGCGTGTGACTTAGTGCTGTAAAGTGTTACATGCTTCTCATGGGTGATCATACCTGGAGCCCAAAGTTACATAGTGTGAGAACAGAATGACAGAGACACCATTCATCTGATTACAACTCAGCGTGTCATCAACGTGATTAATATCTGTTATTTTATGATAGAAAAGTTACATAATGTTGCTTTAAATGAGGACCATGCTTTTGAATCTCTCAATGGGGATGGCCTTCACAAATGATGCTAATGATAATAGCTTCTTTTTTGGTTAGCTGAAACAGAATTGAAATGACAGAAATCCTCTGTGCAAACATTAGCAGTAAGCAGGCGATTTGCTGTAGAAAATATTTATCTGAATATGTCGCTGAAAGGCGCCAAATACTTTCCCTTTGACTTCTATCTATGAAGATAAGAAATGAGTTGGAGAAGAGCATGAGTTTCTCTGCATGGTCTTTGTATCCACTGCAGTCCTGACATGCAGCTTAAGGTGTCTGTCTAGGGTGGTAAGATGTATTCAGTTTAAAGTTTCACTTGGAATGTGAGAACGAGCATAAACCACTTTTTTCTCTTCGTACTATAGGTGATTTTTGACTTTCCGTCAGGAGGGATTTTCTTCTTCTTCCTCCCTCCTCAAACAATCAGTTGGTCTTATCAGCAGTGTATGTTTACCTTTGGAACAGCAGCCAAAGCTAATAGGACCACACCAACTACAACCCTGAGTGAGCTGGAGGAGGGTGTGTGTGTGTGTGTGTGTGTGTGTGTGTGTGTGTGTGTGTGTGTGCGTGTGTGCGTGTGTGCGTGTGTGCGTGTGTGCGTGTGTGCGTGTGTGCGTGTGTCTGTGTGTGTCTGTGTGATTCTAGTGTTTACACTCAACATGCCAATTGGTGCTTGATTTCTTTTCTTGTGTGGTAGGACGGTCTATATCAAAGTAAGAAAACGCATGACAGCCGCCGCCTTAGGCAAACACGCTATCATGTTTAACCCGTGAGATGTCCTGAGTCAGGAAAGAAATGAAAAACATGTGGGTTTACCTTTATTTCACAGACGATGAGACTCTTTCCAACAGAATTACCCCAGATAGTAGACCAACATTGAATCAACATTGAATCAATGTTGAAGCATCAATGAAACTGTCATTGAATCAACGTTGCTCAACATTGAAATATAACACCGATTTTTCATCAGATTTGCATCCTGAAATAATGTTTTAATTTCAATTATGAAAAATAGATCAAGACAGATATGAAATCAATGATAGTTCAACTTAAAATCAATTGCTGTTTTATCAGTGAACCAACATTGAACATTAATTAAACCAATCCCCAGATAGCAGAATAACATTGTTGGCATCAATGTTGCCTTTTTGACCAATTCTCCTGTTCGTCCCACCTTAAAGAGAGTGGCCATATTTGAACTAAATGTTCTTTTATCACATAAATGGTCATACTGATAAAGTTAATTATTCATAGATCCAGCTTGTTCCTTGACGTCATTTTCGTGAGTCATGCTGGTCAAGTTTAACTCTTTCTAGCTGGATCACAACAAGCGAAACCTTCTTATAGTGTAGTGCATGTTTAATGACAACACAGCCAGCGTGTAAAAGCACTGGAAGTTGCTGCAGCTCCCATGATCACACCGCTGCTCCTCCACTCTGTAAATACACTATGCTGTCATAACAAGAGAGGAGGAGCAGAGCGAGGGAAGAAAGAAATAGAGATGGCAGGGGAGAGCTAAGGAGCAACCCACACAAACATACTCACCTCTGCAGCACAGTGCTGCTGTAAACACAGTTTGTTTGAAAGCTGTGCTGCGTTTCGGAGCAGAGGACGTGTCACTGTTGACTAGTAGATGGAGGGATGTTCACAAATCCTGACCAACCACATCAGCCACAATAGAACTCTCTGCTTTCCTCAGCACAGCTGGATTAATTTTATGTACTGCTGCATGATTTAACCTGTAATCATACAGCATGATTCACTTATTGATCATATTTTGTCTTTAAAGTATTTAAAGTTTTACAATGAATGTTCTGGAGGTGATGTCAGTATCAGTGATGTCACCGACAGGTTTCTAAAGAGCCACCTTGAGGTTCAGTGTGGTGGTTCTAGCCACCGCCATGTTGGTCCTGCTTCCTCCACTTTCCAACTTATCTAAAAATCAGTAAAGGCGTGGATCATCAGCGGACCTGAGGTGGCCTGAATTGAGGTGGCCTGGATGCTCAAACAAGCCACCTGTAACAGCACCCACCCACTCTAGCTATAGAGACTAAAACAGTTTTTTATACCAGGCTGTTCACATGGTTATTTCTGCTGTGAAGTTGGACATTTTAACATGAGGACTTATGGTCTATTTGTTCTGTAGCCAGCAGAGCTTGGTTGAATGTTGAACAGACAGCAGCACAGAAGGAACAAACGCTAGGTTAAGACAGAGCCTTTCAAGCGTCTTGCAGTCACTGTAGTTTCTCCTTCGTGAGAGAGTGAGACAACGAGGAACTACACAGCCAGATGCCACTAAATCTACTCGATGGTCGCGATATAGTCATTTCATACATCTCACGTAGAACAAGCCGCGATATATCGAGTATCCCTAGGTAGGACTCCACAAACTTGTGTGGGAAATTTGAATATTTTAAGAGATCCTCTCACGGACCACTTGAGGTCGCTCGCGGACCACTAGTGGTCCGCGGACCACACTTTGAGTAACACTGTTCTAGAGGCTACGGCGAAATGTGAACCTGCGTCAGGTGGGATTACAGACCGCGTCTGCTCCTCCGACTGTATGACAGATCGGGACCACAACTCATCCCTTTCAAATTAAAGTTCCCCTAGTTTTTCTACAAGAATAACCACAAATAGTCTTTTCTTCATGAATTTGACAGTCTTTTAACTCACATATTCTCTCTCTCTTTCAGATATAAAATATACCTTTTTAATACACATGTATTTTTATCTGGGTTACATGTGTGTCTATGTTACTGTGTGTGTGTGTGTGTGTGTGTCTGTCTGTCTGTCTGTCTGTCTGTCTGTGTGTGCGTGTGTCTGTCTGTCTGTGTGTGTGTGTGTGTGTGCGTGCGTGTGTGTGTCTGTCTGTCTGTCTGTCTGTGTGTGTGTGCGTGTGTCTGTCTGTCTGTCTGTGTGTGTGTGTGTGTGTGTGTGCGTGTGTCTGTCTGTCTGTCTGTGTCTGTGTGTGTGTGCGTCTGTCTGTCTGTCTGTCTGTGTGTGCGTGTGTGTGCGCCCTCCCCCCCTCCTCCTCAAGCAGGGTGAGCTGCAGGTCTCATTAATTAGACACAGGTGTTCCATGCATGTCTCACTGAAATGCACAGTATATGTCTGAATGATCCCCCTGGAAGAGAGTCCAAAAAACCCTCAAGGTATGCCTGGAAACCAAAATCTAAATGACCAGAAGAATGCTCATTGTGTGTATAATGTCTGTGCCAAGTTTCAGGTGAAAATTGTATAAACTTTGGCCTCGAGAGTCAGAGCAAGCACAGGTGCGCCCTGCTCCTTCCGGTAAATTCTCTGCTTCAAAAACCATGGGAGTGAATGAGGCTGTGGATGGGAGTAGTCGATCAATTAACGTGTAGGGACCCAAAACTATACGAGCGACAGCTACAACAGTGGTATCAGTGCGATTACCTCGAATTTTCCTACGTTTTATGTATACATCGTGTCTGTAGTGGGGCATTTGAGCCCACGGTAGTGAAATACGTTTTATTTTTTCACAGATTTTTCTCCCTGCTCCTCACTCTAGCTGATGATGTCATCCACTCTAGCAAAAACATTCCGCCACATACACACCCATTATAAACCCAGAAATTTGACTAAAAACCTGCTCAACTTTGAGCCTTGATAGTTTAAAAACGGTAAAAGCTGTCGATGAGTGTAGTGAATCCATGAAGAGAAGGCAATACCTCCGTTTTTAGTTTTTAAATGAAGTCTCTCGGTGAAAGTATGCCAGAGCAGTTCATTGTTGAAAATGTCTGTTGAAATGTATTTTTCTTCGGGCCTCCCCATTCATTCTTTATGGGAAATTATTCTCAGTTTTTCGCAAAAACACGTGAATCTCTTAGAAAAGACATAGCACACATGTCCAGGCCAAGCCGGTCGTTTTGATACCCGTTTTGTGTGTGTGTGACAAAAACTCTGGGAGGAGAAGCGAGCCAAAAAAAGGGTGGAAGAATAATAATAAGCGCGGTGGATAACATATAGTGTGCACTTTCAGGCACACTCAATAATCATTTTCTTAAGGAAATGTCAGAAAACATTGAAGACATTGTCCATTGTTGCCATTGTGTCATCTCTAGTTCACCCAGTAGCAGCTGGTGCGAGCAGAGATCATCATAAAAATATGAAGACTCGTTAAGCAGCTGTTATGAGCTGGACCTGGCATGTCTGGCACTCTGAAACTCTGCTAGCAGTGACTCGACCACTCTTTGTTTAGTGGACCGTAGCTGAACCACCTTCTTTGCGTGCTTCACTGAGCCACAGCGGGTGCGGCTGTTTACGTAACTATGTGTATGTAGCAAAATGGCTGATGAGCGTGTGTGTTTATCTCTCTATCTGTGTGTGTGTGTCTGCATTCAGTTGTCTCTCTGAGTCAACACGTGTTCACAAACTCTTACAGACACAACAAAGTTAGCCAGATGAATTGAGTCGTTGGTAAGGTGCTCGGCTTGATGAGATTTAAACAAAATGCAAACACGCCACATGTTCAGAATGCCTCGTCAGTGATTCAGCAGGCTAAAAAAGCAGGTGAGGGCAGATGTGTCGCATATATCCTCCAGATCTGCAGGACTTGGCTGCCTCTTAGTAATCAGTTGTCAAAATAGTTAACATTTTTTCTTTTGTTACCATAATGTTGGTTCCGAAATGCATGCATACTTTCATAGATGCATACAACAGGGCACCAGAACGCAGATGGATACAACCACATGTTTCCTGCTGTTTATTTTACTGTCCAGATTATTATGAACATTCTCTGCAACCATATTGGTTGTTTTCTGAGCGTACATGCCAGGATGCTTGAAGTGAGCTCATTTGTAACAGACCCTTAATGTTTCACCTCTGTATACCTGGCCGATCGCTGTGTGTCTTTGGTGTGACTACAAAGACAATTCAGATTCAGTCACCACGTACTCCGATCCCAGAAAGGTGCCAGAATTGGGTGTTAAACGACCTGACTGCAACAGGTGGTTTGTTACACAGAACCATCTAGCAAGTGAATCATCACCATCTATGATAGACAAACTTTAATCAATCAGATCAATGGACCATGTAATGTAGTCAAACTACAGCCGGTTGAAGAAAACATCTTCCATTAAGATGCTAGCAGCGCCTACACTTACCTCTTTGGCGGCCATCATTGTTGTTTTCAAGCAGTCATTTCTCACGCATGTTGTCATACATACCTAGCAAACCACCCCCATAGCTCATTGGCTATATAGTAATAAGCTCTGGACATATGTACAGCTTCCTGTAGCTCGTCGCAATGCACTGATTGGTCCATAATTACTGTGCTCTGACACAAACGTAAAGCTTGAAGCCCTTGAAGATGGATGGATGCAAACTTGCAAGACCAGCCTGCCTTGCAAGCTTTGGTGTCATGTTCACCTTACACTGTCCATCTGTTTGTCCAACACTTTGGTCCACAGTAGAATGTGTTGACATGTTCTGGCCGACGTGAATATTTCTGGTTTCTCTTTTGCTGTTGTTGTTTCTTGAATTTTGTTATTCTCTCATCAAAGTTTTTACAATCTTAAAACAGACTTCTTTGGCTTTTTCTTGAGTTTTGTGGTTTGCACACTATATTCTTGTTTTTGTACTATATTGTATCTTCTGTCTCTGCCATTCTGTCTGTCTTTCTGTCTCCTTCCTTCAGCTCTTTGTAACTTCTGTTTTGAGAAGTGGTGTGTAAAGTTTGCTTGCCTATGGACACCAGCATCAGGTCGCAAGTTACACTCAAAGAAATCTTTGCCCTTTGTAAGAATTGGGAATCTGAACATCTATGTTGATTTTTCTGAAGTTGATGGGCATATTCATGGTACCCACAGGATGAGACTTTGTTTTTTGTGGCCCCCGCCACTCCACCCCTTTGACATTTTCTCCAGCTGCACCATTGGTGTAAAACAGCATGAAATGCACTGAGCACATTCATGTTCCTTGGAGAAGCAATTTGTTGCACACATCTGATCTGACATAATCTAATAGGCACATTGTTATTAAATTTTCTGAGCACACTTATGCTTCTAAGAAGGATAAATCGCATTGTTGTAATGGCCCCACTGTTTCACATACTGCAAGGCTTTACTGCAGAATTAGCAGTAGGCTATGTTCTTTTCTGGGTAT
This sequence comes from Collichthys lucidus, assembly GCA_004119915.2. Lineage (NCBI taxonomy): Eukaryota > Metazoa > Chordata > Actinopteri > Sciaenidae > Collichthys > Collichthys lucidus. The sequence continues at coordinate 55,705 of CM014081.1, forward strand.
TGGGTGGTGTAACGTATATTGCAGTGTCTTGGGGCTGCCATAAGCTCTTTCATCATTTATGCTATTGATCTGATACAAACACTCTCCTTTTCTTCTGTTTTTGCTCAGCTAGGCTCGCTGCCTTGCTGGTGCTGACCCTTAAGTTTTAATGTTATACAAGAAAGGTTTGCTGAGTGTGCATGCTCTTTTCCAGCCGCCCAACAGTAAGACACACCGTGACCTCTGAAACTTCTGGAGCAGGAACTGTTTATAGCTCAAATTCACCTGAACAGTAGTCTTCCAGGGAGAGGGGAACCTCCCATTGTAACTGTTGTCATTGGTTCCTCCCTTAGGGGTATTAAAGAGACACGGATCATATACCTCAGCCAGCATTGGCCCCTGGGGGCACAACTGACTATGGTTTTACTGGCAACCAACAAGCAGCCAGGTGTTTTCATAGTAGAGATTCAGGTTTTTAGTGTTGGACTGTGCTTGGACTTTTTGGTTTTTTACCACACAGAGTTTGCACAAGTAGAATTAATTTAAGCCACACTTTACTTCTTGTTATTATATTCATGCTGCCTCTTTAAGGAATGAATCTCTCAGTGCTGAAAAAAGTGAAGAAAAAGTCCTTTCCACTGAAGCTGTCATGAAAATGCATCAAGGAGGGCACCAAACCTGCAGCAGTCAGCAATGTCAACACAATGCCTCTTCTCTGTAACACCTTTGACAGAAGTCATTTGAACCTCATGTCTTCCCTCCTCTGTTTCCTCCTGCAGGAGGAGTACAGGGCAGAGGGCATCACCTGGCACAACATCGACTACATCGACAACAGCGGCTGCATCAACCTCATCAGCAAGAAACCCACGGCACTGTTCCACCTGCTGGACGAGGAGTGCAAGTACGTCACCCACCGAACTATAGTTGATGTTTTAGAAGCCAAATGATTAAAGTATAAAATGATTGAGAATGAGAATGATAATGAGAATGAGAATGAGAATGATTTTTGTATTTTTGGTTAGAATTCTATAAATGAAACTAAAGATTTTAGAGTAATTGTGACTGACTGGACTCTTGCCATCTTATTTAATTAATGCAATACTCTGCCTTAATTACTGGAAAGCAAAGGTATGATATGATTGATTCAATCCATCACCTGCTGAGCTGAATCAGACAAACCCAGATGCATCTCATCTTGTTATCAATGTAATTACTAGATGAAAACATCATCACTTTGATGTGTGATTTAGTGCCACTGTCTTAATACTTTAGAGTGGGGAACTTTAACTATCAAACACATCAAGACACCCTGAGAACTATAATATATCAGATCACTGGTGGGTGTTTGGCCTACATTGGATACAGATGTGGTTGAATAGAAATCTTCACTAATGGGATAGTTTCCATGTAACTTGACCAAGCTTAAGTATCGGGGCAACATTTCCACAATGTCAAATGATATGTAAACAAGTAGCACCAAAAATGAGGAATAATAATGAAAAATATATAAATATAATTCATTATTGGTGTTTTAAACCTTGTTTATGAAGTTCTCTATATGATTTCATTGAAGAATGAACTTAAGATACACTTCCTGTACACCTGTGGATAGTTTAGGCACGTTTTATACAGTCAGGGGTTGACTTATATGACAAATTCATAATTTACATTCTTCTCCTGTCAGAATGTTGTGGAAAGCAAAACATATTTCATTGTAGCATGCTTTGTTGAGATGACCTTTTGATCACCCTGTACAAACCCGTCTTTCACGGAACTGGTGACTCAAGACAAACTGCTCCCCGTGCAGGCCTTTTGCTCATTAGCTTGATTGATACCAACACTGGGACGTTACTAAAGCACAGAGACATGCTTTCTACTGCGCCAGCATCTTTGGATCACGTTTGATTTTTTTTTCTTCTTTGCCCTCTGTATTGTGAAATACTCTCCTCCTGCAGGTTAGCATCTTTTTCCTCTATAAATCAAATGCAGCGCTCTCCAGGCCCCCCTCACATAAAAACACATCAGGCGGTACACACATGGCCATATTTATCTATGTTAGCTGTCATCTTACTTGCCACTTAGTGTTACTGGTTCATCTGGATCTAATAACACCTGGAATGGACCAAATGGTGTGTGTATATGTTTGTATATATATATTGTGTGTGTGTGTGTGTGTGTGTGTGTGTGTGTGTGTGTGTGTGTGTGTGTGTGTGTGTGTGTGTGTGTGTGTGTGTGTGTGTGTGTGTGTGTGTGTGGCCACTTTAGGAGAATTGGGGTCAAAGTGGGATCTCTAAAGAAAAAAATCAGGGGGGACAGGGTCTCTCCTGAGGTTTATAGTGCCACAGGAAGGGACTTCATGCTAAATGATTAGACAGAAAAAAAAGAAGACGCTTAGAGATCCCATCATTCACAGTTAGTGGAGCTGGCGGGGCTTCGGGGACCTCTAGGAGAAGTGGATTAGGTTACTGCGGTGCGGGATCGGGATGAGTGTGGGGGCTCATCTCTAAAGTAACAGCATTAAGCTTTAAGACATCTGCAGTGTGTTTCAGAGGGTTTAGATGATGCGAAACATCCCTTTAGGTATGTGCTGCCTGAGGTTTCGCAGTGAATGAGAAAAATGTCCATGGAGCAAAGGTGAAAATGCCAAAGATGAATGTGCATGTAACTTCAGTTTTGAGCCATAGCATTATGTGTAACAAAGTTTTAATCCATGAGGATCATAGAAAAGGACTTGGTTTCCTTGAAGGCAAGTTTCCCAGAGAGAAACGTTTACATTTTTTCTAGAAATGTTGTGCATCATGTCTGAGGTCAGAAATGTGATTTGAGACTTCAAATTTGTCCCCATACATTGGTGTTTTGAACCTGCGCCTGATGAAATGATGATGTTTCCTCTAGTTTCCCCCAGGCTTCCAATCAGACCTTGCTGGACAAGTTCAAGCGTCAGCATGAAGGAAACAGCTACATCGAGTTCCCTGCTGTCATGGAGCCTGCCTTCATCATCAGACACTACGCAGGGAAAGTCAAGTACGGTGTCAAGGTGAGATGCATGCTCATGGTCTGTCAGTGTATGTACCATATGTACCATCATCCATAAGGTGGTTAGTTTTTGCATAGCAGTGATGCTGCACTTAAGGCCTGATAGGATTGGGGGGGTGGCCTGGTACACCCTGGACAACTTTCCAGTTCATCACAGGGCACATAGAGACAAACAACCATTCACACTCACAGTGACTGTTTTCTAATTCACATGAATTTGTTTGTATCAATTGGTCAGTGTAAATGGGAAGTTGCATATTAGCCTCTCAGTGATCTGTGCAATGCACAGAAGGGACAAATGCAGTGATAGCAGTGACATTTCTGACCTGCGTGAGGAGTGGTCTCTTTACAAAGACGATGGAAACAGGCAATTTAATGAAAAGTGGATGGATGAATTTTCCTTTATGATCCTAAACAACTGTGCTTAATTCACCAAACAACTGCTATATGCAAAGTTGCTATCAGGCACCATTACAGACATAAGACATTTTATCTAATAATTGTTATTAATATTTCTTCATTAACTGGCCACTGACTCTGGCCTCCAAAGAGCCAAAGAAAGTAAAAGAGGTGGATCTCTATGCATAACTTAAAGCCTTAATATAATCTGAACAGGTGAGTTGTATATAAAGTCACCCTCAGTACAGTTGTCATGAACGGAGAAATGAAATATAGAGACCAAAACAGTTTTTTGCACCAGGCTGTAAACATGTTTATTTCTGCTGTGAACGTTGGACATTTGAACATGGGGACTTATGGGGATTGACTCACTTCTGGAGCCAGCCTCAAGTGGACGTTTGAGGAACTTGCATGTTGAATTGCCTCTCGGTTTTAAACCAAGCAGATTTTGAGCCATCAGTGTCATCAGTGTTTACTTTTTCAGTTTCACTCATGAGAAAAATGCTATTACAACATTTGAATAACCAAATCAAGGCATCCAAATTCTTTTCAAGAAAGTGACATGATTTATGTTTTTGTCAAGTCACTCATTTAGAAATGCGGCAAAATGAAGCAAAGCACAATCTGGAATATAATGCATGTGTTTTTAGTCAGGTAGGCTTAACATAAGTGAAGCTGTTGTGGTGTTAAATTTGTCAAATGTGAATTTAACACAACTCTTCTGTCTGTGTGTTTAAAGTCTAAAATAAAAGATGTGAACAGATGAAGGAAGCTTCTTTTCACTTCACTTAAACCTTTTATGAAACTGCAAATCCGCAGCAGACCTACTTGTTGTTCCGTCGACCTATTTTTTCAGCTAAATCAAATTCTCTGTTCGCTTCCCAGCTGCGTTTTGATAAGAAGCACATGTGCTGGAATGGGGCGAGCTTATTGTTGTTTGACTGTATAATATAAATCTGTAACAGTTGGTTATCGTGGATGTGAAAAGGTATCCTATATCTACTGGGAGCCAAAGAGTTGTTTGGTGTGAATTGTGTAGCGAGAGCCAGAGTCGTGAAATGTGTCTGACGTTTGCTTGAGAGTGAACACACAGCTGACTCGTATCATATGGAGGGAGAGTATGTTGATGGGTTTATAGTTCATGGCTCTGTTATCATAGCACAGCTTCAGTCGAGATCTTTAATTGCTTACAGACAGATGGTGCAGAAGAAAAGATGGTGGTTAACTGTGTGTGTGTGCACCTCATATTTAATGTAAAGAAGTCAAAGGTGGATGTAAAATTATGACAACAAACATGATTTATGCATTGCCAGTTTGATTCATGTTTTTGCTTCAATGATGATCACTCACTGCAGAAGCTGATGATTTTAGATGTACATTGAAAAGTACATTTTGGGGAACAGACTTATTCTTTTTTTTTTGCTGATGAGAATTCGTTTATGTATGTTCAATATGAAGCTGGAGCCAGCAGGCGGTTAGCCTAGCTTAGCATAAAGCCTCTAGCCTTGTTCTGTCCAAAATCTACCAGCTACTTTAAGGTTCACTAATAATAACAACAATAGTAGTTTTTGGTAAGGATATAATCTTTCCTTGTTTCCAGTCTTTATGCTAAACTAAGCGGCTGCTGAAAGAAGTAACAGTGGTATTAATCCTTTACTTGGAGTACTGGCAGTGAAACATTTGAATCCAGTCCATGAATAAAACGTTGTAATCTGTGCTGCCAGCCGTCTTTCCACTGTTACTGTAACAACATCACCCAAAATAAGGCAATATTTTTACTTCTGTATGTTGTGCTCTATGGTTAAAAAAATGGTTCATGATTGTGTATAATTATTAATGCAAATGAGGAGTAACTAACGCTCCACTGGATGCATGTGTGTCTTTCCTTTATTCAGGACTTCAGGGAGAAGAACACCGACCACATGCGTCCTGACATTGTGGCCTTGCTCAAAAGCAGCAAGAACGCCTTCATCTGCGGCCTGATGGGAATCGACCCTGTGGCAACCTTCCGCTGGGCTGTGCTGCGAGCCTACTTTAGAGCCCTGGTGGCTTTCAGGGAGGCCGGACGTAGACACACTCACAAGAAAACTGGTGAGGAAATGTTTAGTCTAGCGTAATCCTTATTCTCACTCACCTTCTTACTGTTAGTCATGGGATCCCACATAAACTGTGCGAGCTTGTCTATGTTGAAAAGACAATGCAATGTTAAAGATGATCAGCTGCAGGATAACTGGTACAGCATGTGCCCCGTGTGCCAAGGGTGCATCCTCACTGCAGCCTCCAGCTCTACGTGTCAGTGCTTATTATTCCTGTTCTTTATCTGGATCCCCATTAGCTTCCACAAACAGGGTCACTGCTGTCTCTCCTTTCCTGCCTGCCTTCAGCTGCATAACTAACTAAAGGAGAAGGTGAATAAAGTTAAAAAAGCCCAAAAAAGCCCGAAAAATATTATCTATTGAAAAAAAGAAAAGATAAAAGTGTGCTGGCAGCCGCCATGTTGGTGGTCCTGCCTTTTATGCCTTGAGGCTAATCTAAAAATTGGAAACAACATGGGTAATTGGTGGAGCTGAGGCGGGATGAGTGACACCTGGGTGCTCAAACAAGCCATCTAATGGCACCTTCCTGTCAATCAAAGTGACCTCTGTTCTGCATCACTTTAAGCCCTAATATCATTTGAACAGGTGAGTTCACTCGTCGGTGTATGAATGGTTAGGTCCTAAAACTGATGAGCAGTCGGAAGACTAGAAAGGCACTATATAAGTACAGTCAATTTAACACTGTCTGTTGCTACATATATACCTAAATGTGTAGGGCCTCGGTAGGGTCAATTATCCACATATACTGTATGTGAGACTTCTTTTTTCTCCGTGGTCTTCGCTGGTTCGAAGTTGACTGCAGGCTTATGAAGCAGATAAGCTTTGACTGCCAAACTTGTTTTAAATGATATGTCTTTTTTATGTCATTTATAACATTTATTATGTCTTGATTGTTGACTATTTTATGTTACAGAGAAATATGTTTTCAAGGGCTTTAAATTCATACTGATTATCAGATGTGAGGCTTTGATTTCTCTCTCTGTTTCATATCATCTTTGGGTTTTGGACTGTTGCAATGATCATTTTTCACTTGTGTTTGACATTTTATAGACTAAACAGTCAATTAATCAAAAGAATAATGAAACTCATTAATCCATACACTCAGTTTGAACCCAAAATACACACAGCTTATTTTTCCTCCTGCATGTTGTCAGAAAAAGGAAAAACTCTCCCAAGGCTGAAGCAGGCAACAATAATGTTTTCTCATGCATGACTGTTTATGCTAATAGATTATCTTAACTTCTAAACTTACAAACACTCATAGTTATCCTAAACTATCATTCATAACTGCAAAGAAAGCTGCTCTCATGCTGTGATGTCCAAAGCCTTGTTTTAATTGGCCCAAGATCAACGTGTGTTTGGGGAGGTGAAGAGTTTTAACTCAGAGTCGTGCTTCTGCTTGTTGATGATGACGGGGAAGAGAAGGAGGAGGAATACGAGAGTTTTGATCTCCTTCAGTGTTTATTTTCACAAACTGGAGGAATGTTAAAGTGCAGAGCGTTTGAAAATGTCACCACCAACTTATCTCAGAGGGGTTTGTTCCTCACACATGAAGTTTTCCTTCTCTAATTCGGGTCCTTTTCTTTTGTTCTTGAACCTCTTTGCCAAATCTTTCTCCTGTTTAATTCACCCTACCTTACTTTTTCTTTCATGTCCTCTGTTTGAGCACTTATCATTTTTCTTTTCTTGTTTTTATACATTTTTCTTGAACATAAAATATAAAATAAAATTTCATGTGTGATATAGAATGGAGCTGCTTCATCCAACGTTATGTCTCATTTTCTCTTCCTTTTGCCCTCCTTGCTCTGTTTCAGGGAATGATACAGCAGTTTCCTGTGCTGTTGTTAAAACTGTGGACAGTTTCAGTTTCCTCCATCACCCGGTTCACCAGAGGAGCCTCGAGATCCTACAAAGATGCAAAGATGAGAAATACAGTAAGTAACTTGAAATACCTCAAGATGGAGTTAGAGTTAAGATAGAGTGGTCTGATTTTTTTATTTTTTTTTAAAGGGGGATTTTTGTTTGGATTTTTGTGCTCGCGTATCACGACATTCCTCTGTTTTCTGCCGCATCAGGGACAATGTCTTCAGCTAACTATAAACAGGGTGCTCTTGAGGTAAGAGCACCTCAGAATAAGTGCTGTTATTCCAACGTGAAAACAGAGGAGAGAAGAGAAAATAGTGCTTCTGCTAGGCCACAGTTCAGTCACAGATATTAGTTAGTTAATATAGTAAAGATATAGTAAAACAAAAAATAAAAATATGTACATGACATTGAGGTTTCTGAAGAGCCGTCATGTTGACAGTCCGACCTCTTCTGTTAACCCAGTCTCCTGGCAAATAAAAAAAAAAATGGATCATCAGCAGACTAAATGATGCCTGGGTGCTCTAATGAGAGATGAGAACAGCACTTGCCTGTCAATCAGAATGGCCACATGGCTGTTCTCCATAACTTTAAGTCTTAACATAATTTGGACAGGTATGTAAAACCTCACCCTCAGTACAGTTGTCATGAAAGGGGAAATTAGCTATGGAGACCCAAACTGTTTGTGTACCAGGCTGTAAACATGTTTATTTCTGCTGTGAAGTTGGACATTTGAACATGGGGACTTATGGAGACTGACTCATACTGTAGCCAGCCTCAAGTGGACATTTGAAGAACTGCAGTTTTGGGGACTTCTGCATTGGCTTCATTTCCAGGCCATGGAGGTTGCTGCTGGTTACAAACTGATTTTGACAGGTATTTGCATTATGGACGTTTTTTTGTTGTTGTTGTTCTGGCATTGACCTAAAAATAATAATAAAGGACCCCTGTACGCAGGAGAAATGGAAGGCTTGCATTATTTATGTATATTAAAAATGCTCCCATCAGTCAGTGTATTTGTTTTTAGATTAGTTTCAATCCAAAAGAATTTTTTTTTTGTTTTGTTTTTTTGTATCTTTCTCCTTTAAATGTGTTGGGGAGTTTTCCACTTTGTGCATGAGTTTGAGTCTGATTCAGATTTTTTTAGCCAAAACTATGACAATTTATTTTCATTCACCTCTGGCTGAATGTTTGTTGGGTTTGTCTGGAAGTGGTTCCTTTTCCCCAAGGTCGACTAATCCGGCTTAGAATTTTTTTTGGGGGTACATTAATGATATTTTGGAGTGATGCAGTATTTGAAAGGTGCTCATGTTAATGGGCTTTATAATGGCATGGATTTCTGCCGATAAAGGTCTGTTGAACTGAGGCGAGCTGAGTGAGAAGTGCTCCCATCATCCCTTTACTAGGCTCAGCCCAATCAAAGGGATCAATTCCAGGCTTTATGGAAAGAGTAATGAGTCGCCCATGATTTTCAGCCTCACTGAGCTGGTTTTATTACTGCTGTAAATAAGATATTGGAAATCTGGTATCTGGGTCATTTTGAGCTCTGGTCAGGTTGACTCACCTAACAGCAGCAGCTCTTAACTGAACATGTTCCCACGCCTGAGTGAAGAGACAAATGAATCAGTCCTATGAGAAGCAGCAGAGTTTAATGACGCCCTCAGATTTTCGGGTTTTCGCCTTCAGGCGTGTCACATGGCATCATGTTATAAAGCAGCAATTTGTTCCAGTGGGATTTAACAGCTGAAATTAATTTCCAAGGAAAATTTCCAAGTAAATTCCCCAAAGAGTTTCCTCCACTAAAGGGAAACACGTTACACATAAACATCAGCATGCTAACCATGGCACTCGGCCTGTAAAAACAGTTGTAAGGTGTCTTTGTGCGGCCTCGGAGGAAATGTCAACTCTGAAAAAATAAATGTCAGGGGTTATCTCGCTCTGGGTTTGGAGCCTATAAAAGGAAATCCTATGTTACAAACATGGTGTGGTCTTTGAAAGATGTGGACATTTAGCAGGCTTGTAATTTTCTAATAAAAAGTCTCCATGGGAATTAATGAAACTGTGACTAAACATTTCAACCTCTGCTACATCGTTTTTAACTAACCACGCATTCTTTCTTTCAAGCTTCAACGAAAACATTTGCTTGTCTTAAAGGAATAGTTGAACATCATGGTACTAATTATTTGATCTTGTGCTGAGAGTCAAATGGGAAGATTGATATTACTCCAGTTGCCAGGCAACCAGCAGAGCCTCCAGAGAGTTACTGGTCACAGTCCACATGTAATCTGGCACATGACCCCCCATAAAGTGGCTAATTGTTGTTGTTACACTTTGATTTCTGTACAGATTAATCAAATGTAACAAGGTTTTGTCAGCCTCTGTCACTTGTCACTGTCACCCTGGTTCACCTGTTTGTGCTAAGCTAACAGGCTGTAGCTTTATGTTTACTGCACAGATAGGAGAGTGATATCAATATTCTCATCTAACTCAAGAAAGCAAGTAAGTGCCTTTCTAAAAATGTAGAGTTATTCCTTTAATTAACTGGAAACATGTTCATCTGCCAAAAGCGCACACGCCCTTGTGACCGACTTTTTCATAAGGAAAAAGTAATGTCAGTCTAAGACAAGAGCCGGATGAACCTTTAGTAGTGGATGAAAGAAGGAGAGGAAACAAGGCAGCCAGAGAGATTTGAAGCAAAGACTTAGGATATTACAGGGTCATGGGTCATGATCAAGAAGGTGGTTCACCCAGGGCGAAGCTCAGGCATTCCACTCTGGCTGTGCTGCCCCTGCGAATTCCCCAAATTTGGGAATCGACTGCATAATCTCTGGTAGTTGGGGACTGCCCTGAAGTTTTTGGGGCAGCAGTAGCTCAGTCTGTAGGGACTTGGCTTGGAAACCAGAGGGTTGACATTTCAAGCCCAGTATGGACCAAAACCGAGATGCCCACAAGCAAGGCATCTCAGGGTGGTCTGCGAGGCTGCCCATCACTCCACCATTTGCATGTCTATGAGCCCTTTGTGTGTGTGGATTTATTTCAACAAAGCAACTATTCTATTCAAAACATATGAAATCTTTGTACAACATGCAGTATATCCATGGTAACAGCAATGAGATGATAAAGGTGAAGTAGGTGGAGGTCAATCAGAGAGACAGATGTAGATAAATCACGAATGTCTGTTCTTCTCCTCTCCTCTCCTCTCCTCTCCTCTCCTCTCCTCTCCTCTCCAGGTATCACAAGGAAGAATCCTCGCACACCTCTGTCAGATCTTCAAGGCACCAATGCCCTGAATGAGAAGACCAGCTGGTGAGTGTGACACAATACAAAAAAAAATAAAAAATCAAGTCAGTTTTATTCATAAATTTGCCTCTGGGGGGGCAGCCTGGATTGGGATAAGAGGAAAAATAAAAGAAACCTCAGTCTGATTCATGCACATGGAGATCTTTGTTTTTCTGTCTTTTCTGTGTGTGGTAGGGTCCTGAGAAAATCTATTCAAAGGCAGTGACGGATCAGCTAAATAAACAACATTTATGATACTCCTATTGTCTCAAATGACTCTGTGTCTCTGCAAATTACAATCTTCTGCTAGTACTGCAGAATCTACTGAAAGTCCCTCACATCTCTGTCTTTCTCCCCCTCCCTCCATCTCTCTCTCCCCCCCTCCACCCCGGCTTCTGTAGGGATGGCTATGGTCTTGGCTGTAACGGTCGCAGTTCCAGGTCTGGTCGTTTGTCCTCAACAGGAAGTCCTGCCCTGGAAGAAGATGGGATCTTCCTCAACTCAACGAGCAGCAAGCTCCTGGAGAGAGCTCAGGGCATCCTACTGTGAGTTAGACACACACTGACTGTAGGACCTCATATTAGTACTGATATATAATATGTTGATGTTCCATTCACTCTTTTAATTTTTAGCTAGTAGAAATTAGAAATGCTGTTTTTGTAGGCTTAACTGTTATCCAATTGCATTGTGGGTAGTGTAGTAGCCAGGATATTCAGAGGAAGAAGCATAGGTAATAAAAGTTAGTGTCATCTGTTAATGAATGGACATACGTCTTACAGTCAATTAATATAAAATATCTCTCACCTGTAGAAGAAACAAAAACAGCAAAATCAAGCCAACCCTTCCTAAGGTAAGACACAAACACGACCCAACACGACGACGTTATCAGAGACAGTTATCAGTGAGAGGTCTCGTGTCAGCTGACAGACAAAGGTTCACGTATGATCTGGGTCTGGTTCTTTGCAGCACTTGTTGGACGTGAAGTCTCTGCGCTACCTGAGCAGCGTGACGCTCCACGACCGCATCACCAAGTCTCTGCTTCACCTTCACAAGAAGAAGAAACCGCCCAGCATCAGTGCACAGTTCCAGGTGAGTGCTGCCGTCACCCTCTGCTGGAAAACACGTGAATTACAACAACATTAGTGACTCAGCAGCAGCAGCAGCAGCAGCAGCAGCAGCAGCAGCCTGTACTGATGATAACATACACTGCACTGCTTATAAATATAATGCATACTATGGGCTGAATAAAGGCATAAAGCTGGATATGAGCTATTATTATGTTACTTTACTTTAGATTGTGCTGTAGCCGAACATTTTTCTTTGGATTAGATTAGATTAGACTTTATTCATCCCACAAAGGGGAAATTCACTTATTACAGCAGCAGAAAAGTGTAATATACACTACAGAAATTAGAGTAGAAAGGGAAAAACACAACAAACAGACAGGAGTATCTTATAACCTACACAATAAACAAAAAAAAAAACAACGTGCAAAACAAGATAGAACAGGATGTGATGTCAGTGCTTTGTGTTTGTGTGTGCAGGCATCCCTCAACAAGCTGATGGAGACTCTTGATCAGTCAGAGCCGTATTTTGTCAAGTGTATTCGCTCCAATGCTGAGAAGGTAACTACTGGCGCAGAAGCTTAAATACAGCTTCTCATTATGCCTGCAGCTGATTTCTGTTTCATGTTATTTACCCTCCCTCTCCCTCTTTCTCTCTCTCTCTCTCTCTCTCTCTCTCTCTCTCTCTCTCTCTCTCTCTTCTCTCTCTCTTTCTCTCTCTCTCTCTCTCTCTCTCTCTCTCTCTCTCTCTCTCTCTCTCTCTCTCTCTCTCTCTCTCTCTCTCTCTCTCTCTCCATCAGCTGCCGTTGCGTTTCAATGACAGCCTGGTGCTCAGACAGCTCAGATACACAGGAATGCTGGAAACCGTCCGGATCCGTCAATCAGGATACAGCATCAAGTACACCTTCCAGGTAATCCTCTGACTAACATCTCGCAGCAGATCAGTAGTCGATGTCATGGTACAGAGGGACTAGTTGACGCTGCGCGTCATTGTAGTGTAGTGTACTGCCACGTCTACAGCAGATATGCAGCATGGGGCTCTGTAATCATGATGACCTTCTGATGACTGAATGTGTTAAAAAACAAAATGATATATTTAGTCCTTCTGTCCCTGCGAAAAAACAGATGTGTTGTCACTGCAGTCAAACAGCATCTCCAGCTCAGAGTAGCAGCTCATTTGTCACCTATTCCTTGGTCGGTCCCACCTGCTTTACTGTTTGTTTTGGAGACCTTTTTCGTGAGATTAGCGTGATGACAAAATGGCTGTTAATATGTTTATGTGGTCATTTTATCTGGTTACATGGCATGCATTGATATTTCTGATTGTTTATCTTTGTTGTGCTGTTTGCAGCTGTGTGTTTAACTGACTCCTTTCCCTTCTTGGCACTGTGTGTGAGTACACTGTAAGCCATTGAAAACATGAGTCAAAATCTTTGTTTGCCAGAACATACTTGGCAGATAAAGTTGATTCTGATTCTAATCTTACTTTTTATTGCTGCACAAACATGGCCACATGTTGAGATTTACAGTAATGAATCTACTAGGAATACAGTTATTTTAGCCTGTTTCTGATTGTATCTTATCATGAAGCCTCTGTGTGTTACACTGCTTTAATGACCACACATACACACTCACCTGTTGCAGGACTTTGTGCGTCACTTTCATGTGCTGCTGCCTCGAGGCACGAGCCCGACCAAGTCAGGCATCAGGGAGTTTTTCAGACGGATCCACCTGCCACCTGCTGGCTATCAAGTGGGCAACACAATGGTACAGATTCTGGAAATCAGTTCATCTCTTTTACATTAGGTGTGCCATCTTGTTTTACTGCAGAGCTTCATTTAAATGTCCCTGTGTGACGCAGGTGTTCCTGCGGGAGGCGGAGCGCCAGCGTCTTCAGACCCTCCTCCATCAGGAAGTCCTGCGGCGAATCGTCACACTGCAGCAGCGCTTCAGGGCCGTCCTGGAGAGGAAACACTTTGTTAACATGAGGCAGTCTGCCAGTGTCATCCAGGTGAGATGTTAGAAGTGGTCAGCAATTATCCAACTCTGTGTCCTCATTCATGCAGATAAAAAAAAAACATATTCCAATTAACTATAAAATTATAGTTGCGTAGTTGTGCATCCTGAATCAGTTTTTCCCTCTGAACTTTTCAGGTGGAGTTTCCATAGTCCATTAAGGCTACATAGCCTGAGACTGTTTAAACAGTGATTAATGGTGGTGCATTTACTCTCTCTGATACACATTTAAGCCCTTCCAACATATATTCGTCTTCTTGAGGGATTGCCTTTTAATATATTTCAAGATATATCCCATTTGAAACATATCAGAGCAGCAGAACAACCGTTAAAAAACATATTAAGCAGTAACTTAACGCCTTTAAAATCTTCCTGCTGACCTGCAGTTGTTTAACCTCTCACCTTGCTGCAGTAATGTACACGTGTACCCCAGGACTCTGTGACATCACTTTTGGGTGTGGTTGGTTACACGTGCACACATCACACAAACCATCAGAGACGAAATAGGCCTGAAACTCTCAAACCAGAGAGGACAGCGAAACACTCTTTAGTCTGTGCCTGAATGTGTTGATTGACTAAATGATTATTACCATCTTTCACAACTAAAATCAGTACGTTTTGAAAAGGAAAACAAAAGATACGTTGTTCGACTACAAACTGATACTGTTGAAAGGAAAGAAAGAAGGACAGAGGGAGTGAGTGAGAGAATGAAAGAAAGCAAACAGCGAAAGGATTGATGGAGGGAGAAAACACTGCATTTAGGCGGTATGTTTTTTCTGGAAGAGCCCTCAGAGTGGAGCTGTCCAAATCTTTGTCAGGCTGAAAGAAAACACTGAGTCAGTCCAGAAACAGTGAAACACTGAGCAGGAGCCAGTGATCCACAGATACCATTTATTAGAAGAATAGCAAAGCAAATAGCAAAATTAACATACACTGTAAACTGCTTTTTGAGCTTCGTTCTATGAGGTCTAATGTTTGTTATTTTTAGGCTAGAAATGGGTGAAAAAAATCTGAACCTTGCTTTTAAATAGCAAAGTTAGTCAGAAATGAAAGTTTCTGTTTGCACATGACAAGAATTCTGTCCTGCATTTAATCTGTTTTGACGAAAATGTAATGAAATGAAATGGAAAGTGTTTTCAGCCTGTTTGAATTTGTCCAAAAATTCCGGTGGTGTCTGCCAGGTACAGGTGCCAGATAGATCTGTCATACTGTAGTGCGCCATGAATAACACAAATATTAAATTCCACAAATTTAAAAAGTATGTTTTTAGAGGTCAGAAGGGGAAATAAAAGCTTTTCTGTTTCACAAATATCAAGATTTTTAGCCCAAAGACTTCAGGTACATCAAACTCAGTAAAATCAGTAAACATGCTGGAACCTGTCATTCCAGCTCTTTTAAATGAAGCACTTTCTTTTATTTTCTGTATTTCTGCAGCAATGGTGGCGACGCTGCCTCCTCAAAGAGGCCTCCATCAACTCGGGTGTTGAGGAGGAGGCGGTGGTGTGTTTGCAGGCGGCCTGGAGGGGCTACAGAGAACGCAGGAGGTTCTTGCAGTGGCGGGAGTCTGCCGTTGTTATCCAGAGGAGCTGGAGAAACTGCTGTCGTCGTAGATATTTGGCAGCTGTGACGATTCAGACAGCCTGGAGAGGATTAAGGGAGAGGAACCGTTACTGTCGGACATACAGGAGTGTGACGCAGCTGCAGGCGATGGGCAGGGGATACCTGGCTCGACTCAGGTGAGAACATGAGTGTTCGTCCTACATTTGAGTCGATGTTTTAAAATTAAATTTCATTTATCTGCATCAGATTTAATAATCAGATTAAACTTGGTGTTATCTAATGCACACCTGGTGGATGATAGGACAGTGAAATCTCTGTCAGGCATCAAACATTTACAAATTTAAAAAACAGTAATAAAAAAAGTCAGTGTAATTTTCATTCTCAAAACATTCCTGTGTGAACATTATAATTTAACTGTATGTTTTTTTCTTACTTAAAGGGACTTATTGGGTGTTTTACTTTCTATTTCTGAGCTTTGCTTTCTGCAGGAAGCTCTTTATTTCTGTAAAATGATCAGCAACTTCTTGCAGAAGCAAACTTTTGTTGCATTTTTTTAAGAAGAGGGTTTTTTTCTTAAATAAAGCAGCTATAATCAATATATTTATTATAACAATGGATCACATGACTACTTGTATGTGAAAGGGGTCACCTATAAATGACTCTCCAGTTACCCTCTGCTCTGTTAAGTGTTTTAGCTTCTTTCAGCTCATGTTTTGGTTTTCCTTCCAACTTTACTGCATTGGTTCAGTATCACTGCTCTCAGTCTTGTTAGTCTTGTTAAGCCACAGCAGGCAGCTCTTTAAAAAAGAATATTGAACTTTCAAAATAAATGCTATGTCACTCTGTAACTCTGTAACTGTTTGCTTACGAGTACAGTATCTCCTATCAACTTGAAAATATGTCAGTGTTGTGTTCACAGTTGTTTCTGCCACCAAGTGGCCCAAAAAATCAGTTATTGCAGGTCTAAGTGAAAATGTGTTTAGAGTACTTAATGTAAAATCGTTGGTGTGTAATATTCTGTTTTCTTTTGTTTTATTCACTGATAATGTCTATAGGTTCAGTGATGTGAAGGAGCGGGAAAGACTTACACAACAGAGTCCACCAGCAGAGATGGATGCAGGACCCATGGTGGACCTCCCCTTATCAGAACAGGAAGCTTACATCCAAGATATCTCTGGAGAACTTTCTGAAGACTCTAAACCGGTTCTGTTAGACGTGGGAGAGACAGAAAAAGAAGAGGACTCGGTGCAAAGCAGGAACATAGATGAGACGAGTCATAAGAACCGCTCAAAGCGAGAGAGCAGACGAATGAGAGAGCTGGAGCAGGCTCAGTTCAGCTTAGAGCTTCTTAAGGTCCGAACCACCAGTGTGGGAGGTCCTCTGCAAGAAGACTCGATCCTAGACGGCAGCACCCGTCAGCTGGAAGACCATCACAGGCATTCTCCACGGGGATCTCCAGTCAGTCATGGAAGTTTTGAACTGCTCAGTGTGGAAGATATGGAGACTGATGGCTCTGGCTGCTTTGGTTCCCAATCGACTGCACTTCAAGAACCTCCCCAAGCACTGGATATTCAGCTACCTGACGGGCTGAGAGATTCCAACTATAATGAAAAGCCTGTGATAGAGCCGCCAAATAAGGTGGAAAGTCCACGGGCAACATTTTATATTGCTTCTGACCAAAGTCCAGTTCATGTACCAAAATTTGAAAGCCCCAGTAAAGGGAGAAGGGAGTCCACATCTCGAAGACCTGTAGTGGTGCTGATCAGTATGCAGAAGGAGAGCCCTGTGGACGAGGGAGAGCTTCTGGCAGCCCAAACATTAGAAAGAGCTTCTGAAACAGAAGCAGCAGCATCTGAATCCCAAATGATCCCTGTTGCAGGTTTGGAAGTAACATCAGACATGGAACAGCCTCATGGGATTGCTATCCAAGCCAAGACAGATGTATTCAGAGTGGACCCATTGTCATCCGCCAATGGATCAAGTCCAGAATTACCAGGGATTTGCTCCTCAGAGGTGGACATCCAGATCATCCTTGAGCCAAAGGACAGCATTCCACCCAATGTTCTTCCAAGTCAGCAGGAGAGGAAAGTGATCCGGCCTACACAGGAGGCTCCCAGCCCGGTCCTGGACACCAAACCTCCGAAAGCTCAGAAGAAGAGCTCAGGCCAGACTGTGATTGTGAACATGGTGGAGAAACCCTCCAACACTGTGTTCTCCCCACCTAGACGCAAGCTGCCCTTCTCCAAGTAAGTGACCGATTTTACTTAAGGATATGAGGGTAGGTCGTTTTATAACCTTCTTTGTGGGTGTTTAATAAATCCTTTCTCTAGCTAAAGTACAAATTCTGACATTCTAAACTTGTACCATTACTGTACAACAACCTCCATTACAATGACTTAAGATTTTCGCTCAGAAAGTTCAGAAAAAGATTATTATACATCCTATTGAAGGAACTTATCCTAGTTAAAGTAGACTTGTTTACTGCTGGTGACCATAGTTTGGTATTTTACGACAAAACTTCCCTCCTACAAATAACCATGAAAGCTATCAATGACACCAGGAGTGATAATATATTTCTGCAGAAGCAACAGTTGAGTATAAAAGTAGATTTAGGAACTTTTGTAAATCATGTGATGTCTTTTTTGTTGCAGGTCAGATAAGGATTTGGTGAACCAGGAAAGGTCTCTGTCCATGTACAGGGATGACTCCAAATCTGCTGGATCCAGAAACAGAGAGGTAGGACACACACACATCAAACTAGCATAAATATACAGCAGATTGATCAGATTTATACAGGACAAAGAAGCGTGCAGATGACAGACAGAAATGTATAATTTAGAACTTATTTAACGGAATTTAGTCACCAGTCCTGTGCAGACCTATCATCAGTCCTTGTCTGTTAGCCAAGGAAATAGTTTTGTGAAATGCACTATATGTATTTATTATACATTCACACATGCATACACAGATTTATTTGTACGTGTTGTTAACTTTAGAGTATCTATAGCTACTTTTTGGATTTTTTTGGGAAGAATTTACCTGATAACAGATGTATCAGGGACAGATGTTTGCTACTTTTACTTCTCTAGATTCAGTCTTATACTGTACACATTAAATTCTACAGTGTGTAGAATTTAGTTGGAACTAGTGGTGTGATCGCTGCATTGCAATCTCCTCACATCACCCTCACCATCTTAGTGTAAAGTAAAAACAGCACTTGAAAGGCCGAGTCTAGAGTCAGTATTTAGTTTGTCTGTTCTGGGCTACTGTAGAAACTGGGTGTTTCAACATGGCAGCCGCCATGGAAGAGGACCCGCTCCCACTGTAGATATAAAATTAAAATAAAATTTCAAAAAATGAAAAGATTCTTTTTTTTTAGGTGATAATACATGCATTAAAACATAGTTATGAATATTATATCACATGTCTGCCTTATTCTGAAAATCAAGGCCCCAAATGTTACACACAATCAATTTCACTCTGTTCACACACAAACACACATAGACACACACACACGTTAGCAGCTGACCTGATGTTCCTGTGGTTACCTGGAAGCAGGTGGGTCGACCCGGCCCCAAAAAGAAAGCGCGAATGTCCCGGACGCGCTCGGACTTCCTTACCCGCTGTAACTCTGAGGGGGCGACCCAGTCAGATGACGACGATGAATACTACATCCCTGCACACTCCCACACGCTGCCCCCCTCTCCTGTCTCCCTCATGCGTCCACCCCGAGGCTGACTGTCACAGTGATTCTGAGATGGTAAAATACCGGATCTCTAGAGGTCCCGTGACCTCTTAAGCAAGCGGCTGTTTTCTGTCCACTCAGGCCGCCCCACACACTACCACCCTCTTTTCAGGTGGACCTGGCCAAGCGGCAGGGGAGCAGGCTTTTAACACTGTTAACCACACCTTCGTCACACTGTTCACTACTGTCGGACTGTTTGACTGCTGAGCTGCAGTCTGGTTTTCTGGTCCTGTCTGGAGTGAATGGCCTTGCACGTCACACTGGTGGCTGTCGGTTTGAAACTCGGCCCAGGCTGTGTCATCTAAGCTCTCACTTCTAGACTTCTTTGCTCTTTTCATCTCACAAGAATATATCTTTTCATCAATGGATACATCAACATTTTGGAGTTTAATCTGATATTTTCCTTCAGTAAATACATGCCATGTTGCCATGTAGGACAAGGAATTAGTTTATTATGTATTGATAAGACATGCATGTTGCCTATTTTAGATGGATAAACACTTTAAATGATTAGTTTACTGTCAGAACTTTTGGCAATTCATTTTCTAATCAAGTCAATTGAATAATTGATTAACAGAACCAGTTCTGAACAAAAGGTATTTGTCAGTATATAACACATGAATGTTGTCAGTCATTTACCCACAGATGAAGAAGAAAAGCTCCCAGTGTTTTCCAGGAAAAATAAAGGTTAAAACTCAAAATGCCACATATGAAGGCATCCCTATGTCTTCTTCTTCTTTGACAACAAGGACTGACTGAAGATCCTGTCCATTCATATTTTGACAACACGGCACATCATGCCTCGAGTCGCACTGCACGCCGACCGCTGCTGCCGTTGCATGCTGGAACCGTCCAAACCTCGAGCCGAGTAACTTCTCACTAACAACGTCGTTTTCTACCAGGATCTTGCGAGCATGACTTCTGTTTCTCTCTTGATATCAGCAGTACACTCTGATTTCACTCAACCTCTTCACACTCAGTAGATTCATTACATCAGTATACATTCAGTAGCATCACTAGAACCAGGAAATAAATAATGCTATTTATAATAAGTAAATAACTTACCTCAATGTGTAGTCATGCTATGTAGTAGTGATGTAGAATTAGGCAATCTACTCTCTACGTTATAGAACAAACGGTATACATGTAACTCATAATAACATCATTTTTCTGTCCATAAGGCTCCACAGAGGAGCCAAACTGTGTTAAACAGGAAACTGAGCAATTGAAATTGAAATACATGTTTATACATTTCTCTGCTCTCCAGCCATCTCACAAAGACCAGAAGAAGATCCATAAGACCATGTCGTCAGGAGACCTGGGCAAGGTGGAGGTCCTCAGGAAAACCTCCAGTCAGGATGGAAGGTAAGATCACTAAAATGGCTTACTCAAAGTAAATAGTTTTTACACAGAAATGCTCCTGATGACTTTAGACTTTTATGTTTTAGTGGCTGCATCAGCTTTTACAGGCTGTAGAAAAAGAAAATGAACACGTTCTAGAGGTGAAATCTGTCTGTTTCAGCTCACTTATTTTAGTTGTACAATTCTAGAAGAGTTCAGCACACAATTACACTGTCTGTATAATTTGTGTTTGTGATTTAGCAGGATGAGAGGAAAGATGAGATTCTGGAGTAAGACAAAGCATGGCGAGAAAAAACTATCAAGAGAGAAGCAGGCCAGCAGGAGTGAGTCTGGAGAGACACACGGTAAAAAAAAAAAACCTACACACACTGTGCTGTCTTTCACCTTTGAGTGTAGAATTATAGGCACACACGCATGTATGTACGATACAATTCATTTTTAGTAATCCACTCTCTCTCCACTTCCTTCCCCATCTTTTGGTCCATCCTCCCAGAAGGCTTGTCTCCTTCTCACAGTCCAGATTTAGAGGCTGCCTCTTCTCGGGTGGTCAGGGACAGTAAGGAGAACAAGGAACCATCTCCAAAGATGAAGAGACGTCGCAGTGTAAAGATCAGCAGCATCGCTCTGGAACCCGCCCAGTGGCAGAACGACTCACTGCACATCCTCACCTCGGCCCACGACTACCGCAGCATGAATGACTTCCTCATGAAGAAGGTGAAAGTGCAAACCTAAACCTGTGCACACAGCGCTGCTTCCACTTTTTAAAGAAAAGTTTGCCTCATTTTGTCCCAGTAAACGGCTGCATCAGCTGTTTTATTCACATTTCATCACTTGACTTAAATTGTTTGCTTTAAAATCATTTGTCCCTCCAGATCGCTGACCTGGAGTCTGAAGATGGTAAGAAAGACACCATGGTGGATGTCGTCTTCAAGAAAGCACTGAAGGAGTTTAGGATCAACATTTTCAACTCCTACTCCACGGCCCTGGCTGTAAGTCCTTGCTGCTCTTTATTCTTTGTTATATTTAATGAACTCTTGGATACTTTTCTTTGATTGTCTGTAAAGGTTTACTGATGTAAAACGATAGGAGGATTTATATGTCATAACACAAAGAGCACTGATGACCTCCCCCCAAATATTTTCTTTACCCCTCGCCACCAGATGGATGATGGGAAGAGTATTCGTTACAAGGATCTCTATGCTCTGTTTGAGCACATCCTGGAAAAATCCATGCGTCTGGAGCAGAGGGACTGGAGTGAATCACCAGTAAAGGTGTGGGTCAACACCTTCAAGGTCTTCCTGGACGAGTTTATGACCGAGTTTAAGCCCATGGAGGGAACTATCGGCAGGGTAAGAATGAAAAAGTGGATGAATGAAAAAAATAACAGAAATACTTCCAAGACATAAAAACACTACACAATACATTTTAAGTAATGGGTGTAGATGACGACAAAGTAAAGTAAAGTATTAAAATGAAATTTATTATCAAATGCAGATTAAATTTACCTCTAAACACTGGGTCAATGGGTCATCTGCAGAGCTTTATAGCATAAGAGAGATCAGAGATTTAAGGTTTAATTATTGGAAGAAACATCTTTTAAAGCTTCCTACACCTGGCAATACAAATACTATCTATAAATATGAATTTATTATATGCGCAGAATTGACAAGAAATACACTAAATGCACAGTATCATATTTTTCTCTGTCCAGGCTCCTAAACGTGAACGCAAGAAGTCGAGGAAGAAGGAAACGGACATTGTGAGTTGAAAATTTCTTGAAAATTTATATGTGTTTTGGAATAAAAGCAAAAATGGAGCTGAGCTGACTGGAGGCTCTGCTGCACCCTGCAGGTGGAAGAACACAACGGCCACATCTTCAAGTCCACACAGTACAGCATACCCACATACTGCGAGTACTGCTCCTCCCTCATCTGGATGATGGATCGAGCCTGCGTCTGCAAACGTGAGGAGTGGACACACACACACACAAACACAACCACACGCACAAATACACACACACACACACACACAAACAGAGTTTATAACTCTTTTCCAATGGATGGAGCTAAAACTAACTTTGAATATTGCTAAAGGTCACATTAGCATATCACAGATGATGTGATATCCTAATGTGCGCATTGATTTATTGATCCAAGACATTCTACATCAATTTGTACAGTTAAAGTTAGCGTTGCATAGTTAGTGGTTGTTGGTTGCAGTGAGAGGTCGGGTAGATCCAAATAATCACAAACTCACTGCAGGGACATCATATATATTTAATGTAAAGAAATCAAATCAATCTACAAATCTACAAATTAAGAAAATTGAAAAGGGGAAGGAGAAGTTGAGACAAACTATTTACATATTTAGAAACAATTCAGAGACAGAAAGACTTCCTGCCTCCACACCTCACCTCCTGCTGCCTGTGAGCAGAGCAAGAGGAGGGCCACAGACCACAGAGCTGTGGGCAGAAGGGCTGTGCAGCATGCATGGAAATGAATTATAATATCACATATATGTCTCACCTTTTCCCCTGATAATCTGAATAAGTCAGTAAATTTGTCTCATGTTGCTTATTTAGAAAATAAGTCAGTTAGAGGGTCTGAAAAGTCTCTAAATCTCGCCAGAAAGTGGAAACACTGGAGACAGCATAAAAAGGATTTAGTGAAAGTCAAAGATGTGTTTTTATTAAGTATATCATATTCTGATGCAGCACAGGTGCAGTGGTTAGCATGGTCGTCTCACAGCAAAAGGTTCTTGGTTCTGTGTGGACTTTGCATGTTCTCCCTGTGTCTACATGGGTTCTCTCCGGGTACTCCAGCTTCCTCCGCCAGTGCAAAAACATGCACTTACAGTAACAGATTAACGGGTGACTCTAAATCATCTGTAGGTGTGAATGATTATCTTTCTCTGTGTGATGGCACAGGGTGTGCCCCATCTCTTTTTTAGATCAGTCAGCCGTGACCATATAGCAACATGAAAATGGATGATTGGAAATCACGTTGTAGGAGTTAATAATTAGAAATCATTAGATGTGTGTGAAGCTTTAATTTAAAAGATGAATTTATTTATCACTCAGTATTTATTTGCCTTCGCTTTGCATGCTTGAATTCAGCCTGAAAGCAGGTCATAAATATCTTCCACACGCAGCAGCAGATCCTAATGTTCTTCTAACTCACTTACCCACAGACACTCACACCCATGTATGTAGTTTTTATTTCCACCGCAGCACATTACCCCCCACACTCCTTTCACACACACAACCTGTTCACACTCGATTCGATTAGACCCTCTCCCTCTCCTTTCATTAATCTATCTTCTATCTAGTTACAAGACCCATCTGCATTTCAGATTTCAGTGAGCGGTGTGCATCACGTCTAAACTCTCTGCCGCTGCTGCCTCAGTCTCAGTCTTTGAGGTCATGACTGACTGACTGCAGCTGTTGTTGTGCAGAGGTTCAGAGAAATGCCGTAAGTCTGATGTGTGTTGTGTTGTTCTGCAGTGTGTCGCTACGCCTGCCACAGGAAGTGCTGCTCCAAGATGACCACTAAGTGCAGCAAAAAGGTAGGAAGAGATTTTTCTTGCTCACTTTCTTTATTCTTTAATATCATAATAGTGTTCAAAACAGCAATTGATGTACATGTAATCAGCATCAGCAACACCGATCAGAACAATGATTAGATTATTGCCTGCTTGATGTAGTTTGACACTTTAACAAGATTTTTATGTAGATATGTCTGTGTAATGAACATTACTGAGTGACTTACTCATTGTGTCATCTGTCTTGATGTCGTAGCATCAGTTACATACAGTTACAATACAGTAGGCTCACTGTAAAACTGCTGTCTTTCTGTGTTTCTGTGTTCTTCTAGTATGATCCAGAGCTGTCGTCTCGGCAGTTCGGCGTGGAGTTGTCTCGTCTGACCAGTGAGGAGCGAACAGTGCCCCAGCTGGTGGAGAAACTCATCAACTACATCGAGATGCATGGCCTCTACACAGAGGGGATCTACAGGAAGTCGGGCTCCACCAATAAGATCAAAGAGCTCCGCCAGGGGTTGGACACAGGTGAGACTGACTACTTCTTCTTCTTCTCCTCACAAAAAGGGAAACATGAATGAAAGTAGCTTTATCTGGTCATACCTCTCTGTTCCAGATGTGAACAGTGTGAGTCTGGACGACTACAACATCCACGTCATTGCCAGCGTTCTCAAACAGTGGCTCCGCGACCTGCCCAGCCCTCTCATGACCTTTGAACTGTATGAGGAGTTCCTCAGGGCCATGGGTAAGCAAGAATTGGCCCCTCTCACAGTCCAGAGGCTCCTCCAGCTGTGGGTCAGTTTAAGAAAGCGAACTGTTACTTGGTTACTTAGGGTGTGGGCTTGTTTTCTTTTTCAGGTCAGCCAGACAAGCGGGAGGTGATACGAGGGGTGTATTCAGTGATTGACCAGCTCAGCAGGACACACCTCAGCACACTGGAGCGCCTCATCTTCCATCTGGTTAGGTGAGTGATGAGATAATAATCAACATGTGCTCTATAGCCTCAGGCAAGATGGCCTTTGTCGGAATTCTGGGTTTTGAAATGAGATCTGCAAAATGTTTTTGCCTTTGAGCAAAATGTCAGTTTAATATTTGAAGCTGTGGTTTCAGATTCTTGTTTTTCTCTCTGATTATCAAACACGGTGGATTATCTGTCTTAGTCACACGCCATCCTGTCTTGTTGTGCGTGTTGGGAATGGCTGTGGTGTGTTTCAGGATCGCCTTGCAGGAGGAGACTAACAGGATGTCGGCCAATGCGCTCGCCATCGTGTTCGCTCCCTGCATCCTTCGCTGCCCCGACACCATTGACCCACTGCAGAGCGTCCAAGACATCAGCAAGACCACGGCGTAAGTCCACCAGCCTTTCACTCTCTTCCACACTTCCCCAAATTCAATTAATGCACAATACGACTGCCTGCAACAGATAACTTTCATGGGTCAAATTTACAGCTTCTATTTGTATTTTTGTAAAGATGCAGGCATGAGGTTTTGTTTTTACATACATTATTTCTCATTACCTCATACTCTGTGTTCAGTTGTGTAACAGGAGCTTTTTTTTGCCATGATTTTAATTGACTGATGGTCAGAAAGCATGTCTGGAGGCCTGTAGGGACAACGTTTGAAACAAAGACTGAAGATAATAAAACTTTGGCTTTGACTGCTCTTCTGTCGGAGCCATTTGTAAAGTCAGTCTTATCCCTGTTGGAAAGCATTTCGTCAGTGGAGATTTGCACATTGCTAAATGAACACACACTAGTTCCTTCATGACGAACTGATGTGAACTGACAATGCTTACTTTAGCTTACTAACGGCTTACTGATGATGATCTGCAGGACACTGCATGTCACAGTTAGAAACAGTTTTTACTGTGTGTGTGAACGCAGCTCCACTGTCGACAACAGAACACACTTCATGTTTAAAGTTTTTACATCACGTCAACACGTGTGTTCATATTCACACGCTCTCTCTGCTGCAGGCTGCATCACACTGTTTAAATACATTGATGTTTTTTATGTATGGTTGTGAATGACTGAACAGTGCGTAGATTTTTTGTAGCTGCCGCAAGGAATTGTGGGACGACATTACTTCCTTTCCTTTCGTAAAGGATGGTCCGGTTTATCCTACTGTATGCTAAAGGAGATAACGAAGGAACCATTAAAGCTCCTTGCCTTAACAGTTCTGGAATTTGAACAGCTCTTATCATGGCGGCTACGTTAATACTTCTGGGTCATTTCACTCAGTGAGGAACCTTCATGAGCAAAATTGACTATTTGACTACGTGTCTTCTGTTTTAATAAAAACAAATCATATATTTACACAATATCGTTTGCTGCTGTAAAACATACTGTACTGTACGTACTGTATTACAGTTTGTGACGCTACAGTGAATTCCTCATTCAATAGTCGAGGCTTTTTACTGGAAGGACCAATGCACTTAATAATTCATTTAGCAAAGAGGTTTTAATGGTGCAACCCCATTTAATAAATCACTAGTCTTGTGCAAACCATCCTTCTGATCTACATGCACACATTTGATTGAATTCTGTTCTAAATGGATTTCTTCCCCGTAGGTGTGTGGAGCTGATCATCAACGAGCAGATGAACAAGTACAAAGCACGCCTGAAGGACATCAGCAGTCTGGAGTTTGCAGAAAGCAAAGCCAAGAGCAGACTGACCCACATTAGAAAGTCCATGGTAAGATCAGTCTGCTGTCAATCACCTGACAACAGTAAGATATTACTGTGAATAGTCTTCATGGCTGACGTTGACGTGGATGTTTTTCTATCTGTTCCTTTCACTCATCATTTAAATGGTGACAGTTTTTCAGCTCTGTGAGCAGCTGGCATGGTTTTAGACACGGCCATGGCAGGAGTTCATTCCTCTGTGTTCCTTCACATCTTTCATCCACAGACTTTGCTGTGTTTTTGTCACACGAGCAAAGCGCTGACACAAAACACTCTCAAAGGGATAGAGCTTAAAAATGTACATGGCAAGACACAGTGACTACTTTTTCCCTGTTATATTTCTATATGTTGACTAATACCTCTCTATTTCTAGCAACACGAACATAACAGTAGATGGTAAAAATGGGCCTAAATGTATTTTTCTTTCACTGAGGGAAAAACATAAATATGAGTGTTAAGAGCTGCTACAGCTGACAGCTACATACATACTTACCAAATGTGATCAGTACAGTAAAAGATAATAATGTTGCTCATATTAGTCATTTCATCATATGTAAGAACGGATAATAAGCATAGAATCACTTTGAGCTTTGAAGAAGTACATATCGCAAGAACAACAAAAATATACATATGTCATGCTGTGAACAGCTGGCCTTTATTAACAATCGGGGAAATTGCTTGTTGTTCCATTGAAGTTTTTTCTGAACTTAAAAAAAGTACTTCCCCTTGTAAGCTGCAGTGTAAACAGCAGCAGCAGAGGCAGTGACTCACATCAAATCCAAAGTGTAACTTTATATACTACATTTCAACAAGGAATAAAATGACTGTGCTCTCTATGGAGCAACAAGCTGTGTGTCTCTCTGGCAAACATTGATCGGGAAAATGTTGTTATTCCTAAACTTCCCAGCCGACTGTATCTATCTAAACATTCCAAGTAAGCATGGTTTAAATTGTTTGCAGCTCAAAAGATGTCTGGACATTTTAAAACTTAGCAAAAGTAGGTTAAAAGGTGACACTTGTTGCCTGGAAACTGAAGTAGTTCTATTTAACTAAAATGCCTGAACAACCAAATGTAGCTCATTTTGAAATGGCTCGACATCTTTTGATGCGCAAATCACCAAATCCGCTCTTACTTGATAACCTTCATTACTCCTTAACCCTAACCTGTCCTTCCTTCCCCCCCTCCCCCTCCTTCCAGAAACCTGTACTAATTGCTGTTAGGTTTATGAGCATAACCCGCACTGCCACCCCGGTATGTATGCCCCTGCCACTTCATGTGCCCGCCCACCACTAGTCCTGTCCTGTCCGTCAGTCTATCTATTGATCCGTCCACTCATACTGTCTGTCACCTCCAGCCATAGTACTCGTCACGTTTGTCTGCAAGCTAGTTCTCTTTTATCTGTCTGACCTTCTGTTGTTGCAACCTAGTTGACAGTTGTTGTCGCTGTTATGGAATTGTGATTTAATAATTCACGAGGGGGCAATAACCCCTAAAGTGAACATGTTGTTTATTAATATCTACCCAACTGTGATAAACTGTGGTATAATTAACATCAGTTTAGGGAAATCATTTGTTCACGTTTGCTCATTGATTAATAATATAATTTATAATTAATAATACATATTGCTTGACTTGAGTTGACTCTGATAAAGCCACTTGTACTCTGACTTAACCAAAGCAACACCAACACCACGATGTAGCTAAGTCCCATCCCATCTAATGTTAGACACGACAGCAATGTTAACAAACTAGCATCACTGTTCCTATGGGTTATTATTCTTATTATTTCTTGCTTCTGACTGAAATGAGTACATTTAGGCAGGTGCTGTGTGTTTTTACAGTTTCATTGCAGGTACTGTGTACTGCTGTATGTGTTTGTGGTGAGCGCTCTGACACAGCTGCATTCTGACTCTAGCTCCACTGACTGCTCTTTGCTTTCTGTTTCTGCTTCACAACTTATTAACGCGCAGCCTAACACAGCTAAACTTAAGGTAATGCCTACCTGTGTGTGTGTGTGTGTGTGTGTGTGTGTGTGTGTGTGTGTGTGTGTGTGTGTGTGTGTGTGTGTGTGTGTGTGTGTGTGTGTGTGCAGAAGCTGTGTGTGTGTGTGTGTGTGTGTATTGAACAGCAGGCCTCATAGTTTTTCTAGCTGTCGTGAACTGTGTTCGATACCTCCTCTGTATAGTCTGTGGGGTCCAAACATGTAACCATGTCTATAGTGAGTCCATAGCTGTCTGTGCACCATAACTGTCAACCAGATCAACAAACTGTTATCGATCATCCCCCTTTAACACACTTTCTCTGTCTCGCTCTGTTGTTTTCTGTGTGGACTCGCAGAGCAAAGTTCGTGTTCGGCAAAGCAGCACCCACGTGCCCTCGCCTCCTCTAAGCCCCAGGGTGCCCCCTGTAGTGGATGGAGAGAGTGCAGGAGGTGGAGGTGGTGGCGGAGGAGGAGGAGGAGGAGGAGAGGATGCAGCAGAAGCTGGGATGAACGAGCAGCAGCTGGCGATGCAGCAGGAGGAGCGAATCCTCACAGAGCAGATCGAGAGTCTACAGAAAGAGAAGTATGATGTCTCACTTGATGTGTGAAGTGTTGTTCAACATGTAACGTAAAGTTTTAGTAAAGCACATATCTATTCATTTACTCAACTACAAATATGAGGTACTTGTCTTTTCTTTTCATGTCTCCTCGTACTTCCACTCCATCATATTTCAGATAAATCACCCCTGTGTCTGTCTCGTGTGTGTTTGTGTTTGCAGGGAGGAGCTGACGTATGAGATGTTGATCTTGGAGCCGCGGGCGTCTGACGATGAGACCCCTGAATCCGAAGCATCCATCGGGACAGCAGACAGCTCTGAGAACATCACCATGGAGATGGAAGGAGCCACCTCAGACCCCTCTGGTATGTGTGTTATTAATCATCAAGGATATTTATTTTCACATGCACACCACAACATAACTTGATTACCGTTTATCAAGTGATTAAGGCAATAGCCTGATTAAAGTTAATCACATTATATTTACAAGTAAATGTCCTGCATTCAGAATGTTACTTTAAGATTCACTGTGTAGGATTTAGTCTAGGGGTGTAGTTGCCGATTGCAGCCGCATCGTCTCACCTTCCGCTTCCCTGCATAGTGGCCACCATAGAGCCAGTATTTAGTTTGTCTGTTTTGGGCTACTGTAGAAACATGGCGGTACAAAATGGCAGACTGTTGAAGAGGACCTGCGGCATCTGTAGATATAAAAGACTCATTCTAAGGTAACAAAAACATAAAAGTTCTTATTTGCAGGTAAATAGCAAAACATATTACAAGTTCTGCCATATTCTGTAAATAGAGCCTTTTAAATCTGACACACTGGACCAAACACATGGATGAACAGCATTAGTGGGCCACCTTTATCGAGTCCAAGACCAGGACTGATTGATCCAAGTCCAGATGTGCAACTTTACATTTGAGTGTCTTTATTATGGTGTAACAATAACATTCGTTATGCAGATGAGTAATAGCAGACCTCTTCCTGACATAGACTTATGAGGAATAAAGCTGTGCAGCTTGGAGGGTCCGATGCATTGACACCTGTACTGCGGCTCTCTCCACAGAACGAGGCTTTTATCGCTCCAGGAAGTCGGACACAAAGGGCAGACGAGCTCTGCGCCGTACAGCCTGACTCCCAGGACTCCGCCGACTCCACCTCCACCGTCTCCTCCTCCTACCACCCTTCCTCCTCTGTCTCCTCCAACGCTTCTGGCTCTCCCTCCCCTCACTACCGATTCCGCTCCTCCTCCTCCGGGCCCCTTCTCACCTCCTGTGGTTTAGGTGCCCCATTGGCCGAGGAGGAGGGGAGCCAAAGAGCGGGTAAGACCCGCCACAGGCTTAGGCTCAGCCGCAGCTCACCACGCGAGCCCTCAGGGAGCCACCGGAGGGAGTCGGACTTCAGCTCGGGGCCACAGCAGCTGGTTCTGTACGGCAGCAACGAGTTCATGGTGTGAAGCCAAAAGGGAGGGAAGGAAACGCCGGCTGCAGCCTGAGTGCAGGAGGGTGTACAAGAAGGGGGAGGAGGGAGAGATCCGGGGGGTTGAACGAGGCTGGTTATGGGGCGAGGTTCGTGCCCAGTGTCGCCCTCTGCCCCTCCTCAGTGTGCCCACCCCCCTCCTCCCCCTGGTCCAGTCAAAGCAGGAATAAAAGGAGACTGAAAATGTGACACAGAGGGACAAAATGACAGGTTGTCAAAGAAAAGAGGACTGAAGCTGGAACAGAGTAAAGTGAAAAGACCCCTGCTGGAGCCCCAGGGGTCGCTCAGAGGAGAGAGAGATGAAGGGAAGGACGGGTGGTGCGAGACAGAGAAAACCCACACTTGCAAAGCCAAATCTGATAGTGCCCCATCTTTTTTTTTCTTTTAGCATGTGGGCAGGTAGTTAAAGCCACCCAGAAGAAATGTAGCCATACTGACCAGCGCCAAGCTAAGTCTGCTTTTCATGTTTACACAGGACACAGCAGCTACGAGGCTGCACGACACTCCATCACACCTTTTTCCTGCGTCAGTTTGAAGAAACTGTACAGAAATATGTTACAGCTGTATGTTGCATTATTATTATTGTTACTATTAATATTATTATGATTATTATGTTACAGAGGAAAAAAGTGTACATAGGAAGAAACTCCAGTGCTGCTCCGGGGTCGTTCAATGTTGATTAATCTCTATTTCCTGTTCCTCTGTGAAGTGTGAAATCCAGGTTCCACTTTGGTTTCTGTGCTGGTCTCGTTCAGTTTACCGTCATTTGGTTTCACTTTTTTTATTTCACAGTGAATGGAGCCAGTTTCCGGGTGCCCTCCCTCAGGTCACGCTCTTGAGTAACAAGTTGAAGGAAAAGCGATCCGCGCTCACAGTGCTACAGTATGTAATGTGCTGGTGTCATGTTCACTCGACCTGAGGTGTCCAATGTTAATCAGCCATAAGTGTATTGTATGTATCTGCCTTTTTCCTTCTGTTTGATTCAGAAACATCAGTGTTACCACGTCAGGACTTGAATTTATATATCTATGACTTGATGTCATGTTTTTTGTTTGTGTCAGGTGAAAGACATTTTTTTCTTTCCTGTGTGTGTGATTGAATTCCTGGCACTGTCCTGCCCACTTTGTGCATGTGTGGTCCTCTCTACTCACATACACTAGTGTGCCCCCACCCCTGTAAAGGTCAAAAAGTCTCTGCAACCATCAAACAACACTAAAACTAACTCTCTCTTTCATGAGTCTGCGTTTTACTGCACCTGTGGGGAAACTCTTGCACTCACCCACACTTTCAAACCGTCCACTACGTCCTCTAAGCCAGCCACAGTACTCTTCTTCTTCTTCTTCTCTTTCACCATCATCTTCCATCCTCTTATCTCCCGGCTCTAGCTGTGAAAAGTAGCATTTAATCTGCCTGTTAACCAGACAAAAACGAGTAGCAACTAACTGAGACCGTCCACGTTTTTCTGCGTACTCTTAACTCTCTTTCTGTCTCTGTCCATAACCGTATCAAAACAGTGTAATTTATCAGATTTATGGGCCTACTGAGTAGCTTAATGGCAATGATGTCTCTGTACCTTAGCTGCAACATCCCTCCTCACTTGCTGCGTCTGTGATCAGATACTTTGGGAGCGAGCTTCGACCTGATCTCACCAACACAATCAGTGTTATTTAACTTTTCCTTGAAGCTGGAAGTCTCAGTAAAGACTGTGCTGATCTCACTTTTAATGCAGGTGTGGAGACTTGCAGTGTGCTGTCTTTTTACAACGTGAAATGTAGACCTGTTTAGAGAAAAAAAGAAAAAGGAAAAAAAGCTTTTGGAGGTGAGCTGAAAGGACAAAACTGATTCCAGGTCAGAAAACTTTAAGTTTCTATTTGACGGTATGGTCTTTGTACGTGTCCAGGCTGTCAATGTGGCATTCAGCCAACAACAAAAAAAAGAAAAGAAAAGTGAATGTACCTGTCACTGGAAGGCATGCTCTGCTTTCTCTGGTTGTTTTTTGTTCCTCTTTTATACACAGTGTATGTACTATTTATGATCATGCTTTTGGGGTGTACATTGGTTTAAAAGAATCTGTTCTAAAATGTGTTATAAAAGGATATATTATCCTGTGTACGGTTCATTATCTACTATTAATCATGTCGACAAGTTAACTGGCCACAGTCAGTCTGTCATGTTTAAAATAAAGCGTGTCTCTTTGTCTGCGCCACTCTGGACACGATGATGTATAAGGTGCAATTTGTGTTATATTTCTTTTTTTTAATGATACAAACATGTCTATGGTTGTAAGAAGAAGAAAAAAGATTTTACGGGGGAAATTCATCTGCTTATTAAAAAAGCAAAAGTGCAGCCAAACACAAGTGAGTGGAGTAATATTTTAGCTGACAGGAGTTCAACACTTACAGGTCATTTCATTCATTTCTAATGCATTATGGGGTCTTCTTTGGGACAAATCACACATTTGTTCCACAATTAAAGGTACCCCGTGGAGTTTTCTTCCACTTGGATCCTCAAGGCATGAGCTGATTTCTAAAATATCCTGCATTGGTTACATCCGTGATCTCTATCCTGCAGTTTTGTTTTTTTGCTGGTAAGTTGCTGCATTTCTTTGCATGTTCTGTGGAATAACATGAAACCGTGTATTCAGAAACCAGTATCCATCGCCTTTGTGCATGTGGTTACACACGTGAATCAGCTGCATGGCTGTTCTCGTGGTCAAAAACTCCACCTGATCAGCCGCTGATGTTGGGCACTAAAATTCGCTCTGTTTCGTCTCAAATGTGCTGGATGTGGTTGAAATCTAATCTCATTGTAAGAGTACAATGGACAATGGACAGACAGACAGACACTGACCAGTAAAACAGAAACTGTTGATTTGAATTTAGTTTCAGTCTTTGTTTGATACATCTGTTCCACAGGAGACATTTTGACTTATCACAGGTGTACATTTTATTCAAATGAATTGTGGCTGGTTTCCCTGGAGCTGCTTGAGTTTCAGATTCCTGGTTACTGTGCACGCTGACTCATCGTCATGCCTCACTTGAGCACTTGAAGGGCGGAGTCTTAGTTATTGTTTTTCTTACCATGACTCATCGAAATGTCAGTGTTAAAATGCCTATTACTAATATCTGGTTAGTATCAGGTTTGTCGTTTGTCAGGTGTGTTAAGACTCTGTATACCATATGTATTTTTTAGGTTACAGCTCTATTTTTATTTGTATTTAAATGTTGACATCAAATATAATATACAGTTATTTTTGTATATTTGACAGTAAAAGTATAGATTTATGAATTTAACAAAGGTCCAGTATGTAAGATTTAGTGGAATCTAGTGGTGAAGTTGCAGATTGCAACCAACTGAATGCCACCTAATATTAATAATAAATATACTAATTTTCAGGTGATTATAAGTTATGAATTTTATATTTCTATTCTATCAATAGATTCCCTTAAATGTTACCAACTGGACCTTTTTAGAGCTGCACAGCAACACTGTCAATCCACCTTAAACTGAGTTATATATTGTAGTGGTAGAAGTAGTACACAATACCACGGTGTCAAAATACTCTCTGCTACAAGTACTAGTCATGTATTTAAAAAGTATTTCCACTGAAATATACTTGTACTTGTAGAACAAAAGCCACAAATCAAAACGTCTCACTTTATCTATTTTATTAATTATTGATATATTGTATAATTTATGATCAATAATGTAAACACAGTGTTTATTTATGGACTGATTTAAAAACAAACAAACAAACAAACAAAAACATAAGCTGTGTACGCGACTGTTGCCACAACAAAAGCCTTTATTTCCCGTCATCAGCGGCTGAAACTAAACAGAGCGGAGAACAGCGAAGAAGATTCCAGCCTTGTGTTGTGTTTTGTAACGCGGCCTGTTGACGGGCTGAACGGGGACAGACAGGATTCAGAAAAAAGAGTTTCTTCTCCAGTTTCTCTTCCACTGAAGTGAAAGCGGGTGACGTGCCCGCGGTCCACCTGCCGCTGCCTCCATCACACATGAACACAACTGAGCTGACAACAGCTGACTTCACATCTGTCCCAGCACCACTCAGCTGATCCTCAAAGTGTCAAGTGTGTTACCACTTTTTCCTGTTAGTTAGCTCTCATAGTAAAGAAGCTTAAAAAAAAGAAGAAGAAAAAAGAAGCCTAACCGCCGCCACCATCTTGTTGAGCAGACACAGACAGAGACAGACTGCTGTACCTTTAACCTTTCCGAACATCCCCACTCCGAGCGTGTCTCCGAGGATGATTTTGACACATTTAGCTTCAAACAATGTTTTAAAAAACTGGGGTGAATTTTTGAGTCAATTTTTTTTGGCACATTTACAACAATATCTGTCAACTTAGAGATATTTTATATATTTAAATCTAAATGTTAGATCTAAATCTAAACATTAAATCTAAATATAAGATCTGAATGTTAAATCTAAATCTTAGATCTAAATATAAATCCTAAATCTAAATGTTAAATCTAAATCATTTAGTTTTTTTAACACCCCATAATCACCCATCTAAAGCATATACAGTACTGTATATCAAAATTCTTTGACATCTATAACAAGAATAATCTTCCTGAGTAAAACTTGAATTTAAAGAAATGGTGTGGGCATGGTGCTCGGTCAGATTTGACCCTTTCACCCAATTCTGGCTAATGTGTGTGGCCTATTTTAACAAACTCTGCGCATGTGCAAGGGCCCGACCAATGCTGCTTGCAGCTTTAATTGCAGTGTTTTGTTTTCTACATAGTCCTCACTTCACAGCCATAGAAGTTACTGCTTGCCTGTTAACAACCAAAATGATTTTAAGGATGGCTGCAAGAATTCTCTCCCAATGCCAGCTGGGATAGGATCCAGCCCCACACCATCCTAAGAAACGCTCAGAGAAAATGGCTAAATACCACCAAAAATAAAACCTCACCAGCATCAGTCCTGAACTTGTTTTCTGATTACAGGCATTACCTTGTTTTAAACAGAAAGGTGAAAACTGAATAATTCTCCTTTCTGTCTCCTCCACTTTTGCAGATTTTGCTGCAGCCCTTGTCCCTTATTTCAAGTTTTGGTTCTTCCATTTCTCTTTGTGAGCACTGACCTGAGATGCTGGTGGCTGAGCGTACGTGTGAAAACAGTTTGACTCATCTGCACTCTAGTTGACCAATTAGAAAAAAATATATATAAAGAGAATGTCCCTCAATTTTTTAGATGCATTTGTACCAAAATGTCTTCTTCCATATGGTTCTAACTGAAAAACATGACTGGGTAAGATCAGCCTCAGAGACAGAATGAGAACAGATCTTACTTTTGTCCAAACTAAAACAAGATATCACTAGAAAACTAAGATTTATTAACAAAATAAATTTAACAATAACAATATGTTATATACAACAACAAAATATCAAAATTCCAAGCTCAACACATCGCAGAGGATGACCACACTAATACAACAAATCTAAATGTTTAGTACAAAATAGTTGTACAGCCATTTAAACAGATGATACCGAACAGAACAGAACAGAACAGAATGATATCATTCCTGCTGCTTGAAGTTTTTTTTTTTTTTTACAGGTCTTCCACCCCACGGATCCTCCTGGCCAACTGAATGTCACGGGGGTACACAGTGACCCGCTTTGCATGGATGGCACACAGGTTGGCATCTGCGAGTATCATGACGAGAAACGCTTCTGCAGCCTGAGAGGTTGAGGAAGGAAGACACATGAAATTAGATCATTTTTGCATATCAATAAACTGGTTGTATGATGGTTAAACCACCACCACCACACGTGACAACTTAGTGGTGAAGCCAACTGCTTACCTCCTGTAGGGCTAGAAGAGCATAGACCTTCCACCTGAGAGTCTCTCTGGAAAGAGTCTGGCACACCTCACGAACCTGAATCAAGAAAAGGAATCAATATTCTCTCATCAAGGCTGCAGTCATGCACATCAAGCAAACACATATCTTTCAGTTCGGGCGGGAAAGAAGAGCTGAAGAGAGTACAGAAGAACTTAAGGGAGCTAAGGAAGAGCAAGGCCACCTACAGGAGATGTTTGGAGGACCTTCAAATTCAACACAAGACAAGTCTGGAAAGGAGCAAAATCTAAACAAGCTAAATTTGTTCTTCAATAGATTTCACTGTCAGGTAGTTCTCTGACAGTGGACACGTCACTGGACATATACCAGAATGAAACAAGCACGTACAGTACAGTCACAGACTTTGTCTCAAATCAACATCAGAAAGACAGAGACTTCAGGAGAAACAGATGAACCTACTGGCTGCAGTGGTAACACCCTTGACTTAATGGCTGCACCATTATGAAACAATCAGAAAATAACTTAATTTCTCCAACTAGAACATTTTCAAACTTCTGAACACAAACCAAACTTTATGGCGTCACTATTCGCAGCATAGACTGCGAGCCAAGCCACAGATGTAAAAAGCTGGGTACACAAAATAAACGGAGTCAGAGTATCACAGTTTAGTCCATGAACTCTACCTTGATCGTACACATTTTCACAGTGTATTTCAGGCTGACTGTGGAGGTATTTGACTGGTCTGGTTGCCTGACTGCCCCCTCAGTATGTAATCATGCTGCGTTTCGCCAAATGTTAAAACCTGGCTCAAATTCTCAGCCACAGGTCTGCAGTTCTAAAGAATTGGAAAGTTTTAACCCGCGGCACTGGATTTAGTTTGAATCAGGCCCATCACCTGGAATAGCCCTTTCTGCTTCGAACACTACTAAATCTGAAATCACGCTAGCCTGTCTTTGCTTGTCCTGCTGTATATCACCACGTAAACTTTAAGTGCACGTGGTGTGCGACTGCCTGTGGTCCTGACTTCTTTCACTGGAGCTGTTCCACTGCTTAAAAAAAAAAAAAAAAAAAAAAAGTATACCAGTGACTTAGAAAAAAACCCTTTCAAGACTCCGATATTTATTCGCACCTCTGTTTTCTACTACAGTCGACATCCTAGATATATAGCTATCATATTCTTCTCATGATTTGCTGCTGGTGCTGATTCACTCACCAAGCGGGCGAAAGGACGCTTCCTCAGCAGAAGATCTGTGGTTTTTTGGTATTTGCGGATCTCCATTAAGGCCCTGGTTCCTGGTCGAAACCTTCTCCTTCTTGGAGACACAGGAGGCGGCCCTGGAAAACACATATAGTGTTGATGGCAGGATAGGTACAGGACCTCTAATGAAACAAGGGGACTACTTGACAAACTGGTCCAATCTGTTCATAGGGATTACATATGAGGATTGATGCTGGTAAACGGAAACAAATGAAAAGGCAAAGTATTTTCAACCATACAAATCACATGAGATGTGATGACATTAAAAACTCTCGTTAGTCCCATGTCTGTGAATCACCACTGCTTTGTAAATGTCCTTTGGACTGTACTTGTCTGTGATCAGGAGTTGCTTTCACCAAATGTTTTCTGCTTTTTAACAATGTTGGAAAAATCTATCTGTGATTTTGACAGATCGACACAGTAGAGTGATCTACTGTAACATTCAGTAATTCATTCCTGTCCGTACCAACATCCCACCCTGAATTTTATGCACTTCTACTTGAGGAACTCTCACCTGAAACTCCACTCGGTCTTGGGGGCTGGGGTGTCGCACCAGAAGCCCCTGGAGGCTCCAGTGGGGGACGACGTTGGGGCTTATTGCCCTTTCTGCGTGTAGCAGATGTATCGTGACGCATGACTGTAACACACAGGTCAGGACAACAAGAGGACATTACATACTTCATCACAAAAACAAACATTCAGTCATCTCTTAAAAAGGAGACGAGTACTATTTCAGCATCTACCCACCCATCTGTCTGTCAACAGTTTTAAAATTATTTGCACTGGCCCACACACCTCTAACAGTTAAGGAAAGGAGCTTCTATGCTTCCTTTATTACAGGGGTGTCAAACTAGTCCACAAAGGGGCCGGTGTGGCTGCAGGTTTTAGATCCAACCAACCAAGAGCACACAGTTTGACCAATTAACTCTCTGAAGACTGAGATCAGTTGATCAAATGAGTCAAGTCTGGTGTGCTGCTGTTTGGTTGGAAGGAAAACCTGCAGCCACACCGGCCCTTTGAGGAACAGTTTGGAGACCCCTGCTTTATTATCTCCTTTAGCATAGGATACACCAGACCATCCCTTACGAAAGGAAAGGAGGTGATGGTAGTGTAGTGTCACAGTGTAGATATAGCAGTACAGACAGTGTGAATATATCAAAAATACACACGGAGGGGGGTGCACATTGATGAACATACATATTTATACAGGTATACGATTGCAGTCTGTGTGTGTTTCCAAGTTAAAAACCTTAGTAAAGAATACTCTTGCACTCGTACCCCAAGTTAACGTAAACAGCTAGCGTGCTATGTTAAGTGTACAGCGTCATATTAACACACTATTTTTATACGTATCTAATAAGTAAAGTCATTGTAAACATACCTGTGTGGGGATGAACAGTATCCACGAATTTAATTACTTTTTAAACGGCAGTCACGCCAGAAGTGACCCAGCGTCTATTCAAACAATTCAAACAGCGGCTGTTTACCAGCTCAACCAATGAGAACACACTCTTTGGACGCCCATTCGCTACAGCGCATGCGCGGCTCCAAACAAAGATGATAAAGAGGCAAGATGGTTCACTACTTCCGACACGGAAGTCCGGATTAAACGACGTGTTTCATTCAGAATGTTATTGATTAGGTCTATTTTCCTCCTCTAGGTGTAATGTAATATCGTCACAACCTGGCTCAGATGTATGACAAAAGACGACTATAAACATACATTTAGTTAAACTACACTAAGATCAACTGTGTATATCAGTTAATCAGTAATGTTTGTTATGGAAGCCCTAAAAGGCCACACATACATTTCATTTCATTCCACCTGTTTTCCCGTGATAACGAGATAATTCATTTGAGATCTCGAGAAAACAAAACGTTAGTCTAGTCTATTAAATCAAGTGCGCCCGTATTAAAATCCTTTTGATCCATAATTTTTAAAAGGTTGATACACTTGATCTCAGGACTATCCTGACTGTTCACTCACTCGGTATAAGGCATATTTACTGTCTTCATTTTGGAGCAATTTAGCCTCAAAGTTAATAATTTTGAATTAAAAAAAGGCATTATGTGCAATATTTACTCTACTGTTAAATCTCTCTGATCCATAATTTCTGACAAAGGTTGTTACATTTTGGCTAATCCTCACTCCAGTCCTGAGATCAAGTGTATCAATATAGTCCCTAAGCTCCTTGAACCACCTTGAATGCCCTCATACAGACATACATTACTTCTCAGCTGCTGCGCCTGGCTCTGCCACCCGTATGCTCAGTGCAATCGAAATTTTTCTTGTCTGCTGGAGATGCTATAATTATCCCAGCTAGAACTGTCACTTAATTCTATGTGAGTCGTACGTTTTGCTGCGCTAAAATGTTATTGTCCCAGTGTACCATGATTGTTTCAGGCACACAACAACGTTGTCCAGGCTCTGTTTGTCTCAGCTTGTTGCACAAGATGTTTCCATTTTATAAAATCTATGGGACTGAGTAACATCTGAGGAGCCTGAGAAGAGAAGTCTGAGGAAGTCTCTGCAGTTGCGCCATTTTGAATCGGGTTTCTGATTAGAGTAAGATAATACACTAGATGAAAAAGAATGAAGATTATTGGAAACATATTTAAAAAGCCATTCATGCAGATTTTTACCAGAGTAGAATGTTTCCCTACTCAGGTGAATAATGTATTAATAAAAAGAACGTCACAAAATAACTGCCAGGCACCGATCATTCCACAAACAAACGCTTTTATGACTTAACCACTTCTTTTATAATCAATTGTGCTTTTTAGAGATACTACTGCAACAGCTGCTCTGTTCTAAATTCTTGTCTTTCTTTTTATTTGGTACACTGGCATAACTACACATTGAATAGATTTTATTCCATCAGGAACATTTTATTCAGTGTCCATGATCTGAACAGATTCATTGATCATATCCAGAGAGAGCTACAGTTTTGGTCAGGACAGCCGTGGTGTTGGGCTTATACCTGTACTGTCCCTCTCCAAAAAAAAAGTGTCACATTCAATTGTACAAGCAGTACTGCCAGAGGAGGATATTAAAGTCATGCTTCCTTTATGTCACATTTTCATTGTTAATTAAATAATTAAAATATGACCTGATTCCCACTTTTTATTCATAGTCTTTACTCTTCTCCAGGGTGATGATAACAATATAATAAAGAAAAT
This sequence comes from Collichthys lucidus, assembly GCA_004119915.2. NCBI lineage: Eukaryota > Metazoa > Chordata > Actinopteri > Sciaenidae > Collichthys > Collichthys lucidus. Next base: position 96,607 of record CM014081.1, read on the forward strand.
GCAGTAGGGGGTAAAATCCACTCAAAAAATGTATGTGGCTACACTGTTTCAACACTGAACAGACATAAATCTGACATTAATATATGTGTTCACTATCCACACACAGATGTCCTGTTACAGAGCCCCAAATACACCTAAAATCATCTAGAGATGATGTTTTCATAATGCAAAACTGCTATTATATCTGCATTTTGACTATGAATTTGACTTTTTGTAACAGGGTTATCTTAAAAACAAATTTTCAAATGCTGTTCTTTGTCAGGTCACAGTTAAAAAATATAAATACAGGGACACAATAGCACTAAACACTAGTGGTGCAATGATACACAAAATTCATGGTTTGGTTTGGTTCGATACTTTAGTGTCACGGTTCAATATTTTTTCGATACAAAAAAGAAACATTTCCATGCCTTTTTCAACTTGTAGTTTATTGAAATGACCAAAATTTGTTTCAACTCAAAAGTAAAGTTTTTAACTTTTAACTGGGCCTTTAGCTTCTGTCTCACTTGAGCTTTCAGCACAGAGCCCATCGTCAGAAGTTGATAAAATAAATATAAAATTGCGTATTGTTTGATTCATAGTGCTGACTGAACCGAGACCACTGAATTGAACTGTTTAATACAGATACATGTATTGTTGCATCCCTACTAAACACATAAATCTATATAAAGGTATATATATATATATATATATATATATATATATATATATATATATATATATATATATATATATATATATATATATATATATATATATATACGCCATACAAAGAGCCAGTCACCGGTCCAGTACAGGGACGATACAATTACCGTCATGCAAAGGGTCGTAGTATTATTGAGAGAGCTTTTGGGGTAATGAAGACAAGGTGGAGCCGCTTTAAAAAGGGTGCACCTCAACCGTGGAGGTGCACCCTTTTCAAAGCACTGGAGGTCAAGCCAACATTTGCTCCTCAGGTAATAGCATCCTGTGTCTTTCTCCACAACGTGTGCCTGGACAATGGGGACCTGCTGGAGCCAGACGAAGACGTTGCCCAGGACCTCCTGGATCCCCACGGGACAGATTGGCAGCCCAGGTGTAATTGTAATGACACTGTTTGAACCTTGAAACATTTTATACTGTATTTCTGTTCAATGGCAGTTGGAAATGTTGTCATCCAAGTGCATTAAATTTCAATTGATCAATCTGTTTCAAATGTTGTTCATATGAATCAAAGTTACACGTTCCTACTATGAATCAAAGTCAAACTTTTTCCTTTTCTTTTTTTTTTTATTAGTGCAAATGGGATTAAACAGTAAAGTGTCACAGTACATATGCAATATAAAAACTGAATTTAAAACATTTGAACAATAATAATTTGAACAGTAATATAACAGTAATATATAGTATATATAGTATATAGTAATATAGTTAGTAAGCGAAATGGCGCACACAACACTTAAAGCAGCTTATTTGTGGTCAAAACAACTACGTTTCTTGTAAATACTTTGGTTGCAGTTTTTTTTCACCCTTCCGTACATTGTTAGCTTGCTGCTACACGCTAATCTAGCGATTCCCCCATTTACGTTTTATGGAGAATCTCACCACTACACATTGTGACAATGGAAAACTTTATACAACACTTCAATGTAAAACTTTATACAACACTTTATCAACAGTTATAAATAGTTATTTACGAAAAACAATACATTTATGTCCGTTGGGAGATGTCGCCACCATTAAATTCGGTTGTGTTGTCGTTGACAATGCCGCGTTGTGTTATGGGAAATGTTTCGTAGCCCTCCTTTTGGAGTCAGCCTGCCTCAACCGCTCACTTTGGAGGGGTTCTAAGTGAATCCCCTACCCCTACGCCTTCGTGTTAAGGAGAATTGGGATGGCCCTACCCCTTCACGGGAACGCGCAAAAGGGAGGGGTAGGGGTAAGGGGTAAGGCGAAGGGGTGAAATGGGATTGGCCCATAGACTCCTCCAATGATCAGGGATGAACCTACGTGACCCTGGTATCTGAAAAAAAACATGGAGACATGACCATTACATTACATTACATTACATTACATTACATTGCATTTAGCAGACGCTTTTATCCAAAGCGACTTACAGAGGAGGACATAAGCTGAAAAGGTGTAAAGGAGCACAGAGTAGTTTGTTAGTTTTGTTAGTTTTGTTAGGCAGGGAAGCATTCTCGAAACAGAAAGGTTTTTAGAAGTTTTTTGAAGGTAGAAAGGGATGTTGCAGTTCTTGTAGCCGTTGGTAGGTCATTCCACCATTTGGGGACGACCACAGAGAAGAGTTTAGAGTGACCTCGCTTTGTGAGAGGCGAGGGTACAACTAGACGGTTTGTATGAGCTGAGCGTAACGCCCTGGTCGGGACGTGAGCCTTGATTAAGACGCTGAGATAGGCAGGGGCAGATCCTGAGGTGGTTTTGTAGGCTAGCGTCAGAGCTTTGTGTTTAACTCTGGCAGCTACAGGCAGCCAGTGCAGGTCGCTGAAGAGGGGGGTGACATGTGACTTTTTAGGTTGATTGAAAACCAGTCGCGCTGCGGCATTCTGGACCATTTGCAAAGGTTTGATCGCGCAAGCAGGTAGGCCAGCCAAGAGCGAGTTGCAGTAATCAAGGCGGGAGATGACTGTAGCCTGAATCAGGAGCTGAGCGGCATATTGGGTCAGGTACGGTCTGATTTTTCTAGTATTGTACAGAGCATAGCGACATGACCTCGCTACGGAGGAAATGTGCTCAGACAGAGAAAGACGATCATCTAGTACCACGCCCAGGTTTTTAGCAGCATGGTTAGGGGTGATAGTGACGGTGCCAATTTTCAGGTTGAAGTCATGGCAGATTGACTCATGGGCAGGGATGACCAGGAGTTCGGTTTTTGACAGATTAAGCTGGAGATGGTGGTCTTTCATCCAGGTTGACAAATCAGAAAGACAGGCGGAGATGCGTGCGGAGACCGTGGTGTCGTCCGGCTGGAACGACAGGTATAACTATGTGTCGTCGGCGTAGCAGTGGTAGGAGAAGCCGTGTGAGCGGATAACATGGGACAGCGAGGTGGTGTAGATGGCAAACAGGAGGGGACCCAGCACAGACCCCTGCGGCACCCCCGTGGAGAGGGTATGAGTCGATGACAGACGACCTTGCCAAGACACATTAAAGGAGCGTCCAGCCAGGTAGGACTCGAGCCAAGAGTGGGCGGAGCCTGTAATGCCCATGTTAGCGAGTGTGGTTAAGAGTATGTCGTTATTGACTGTATCGAAGGCAGCCGATAAGTCGAGAAGGATGAGTACGGATGATTGCCCTCGTGCTCTGGCTGTTTTTAGGGCTTCTGTGACAGATAGTAGAGCTGTCTCAGTGGAGTGGCCACTTCTGAAACCCGATTGTTTTGGGTCAAGTAGGTGGTGATGGGTGAGGAAGTCAGTGATTTGTTTAGATACCGCCCTCTCAATGGTTTTCCAGAGGAAGGGGAGCAGTGACACCGGCCGATAGTTTTCAACCAGGGCGGGGTTAAGCGTAGACTTTTTCAGTAATGGGGTAACTCTGGCTTGTTTGAAGGCTGCTGGAAATACGCCCGAGGACAATGAGGCATTAATCATGGATGTGATCGGTGGGACTACCGTAGGAGCGATATCTTGTAGGAGTTTAGAGGGGATGGGGTCCAGCGGGCAGGTGGTGGGTCGGTTGTTAATGATCAGTTTGGAAACCTCGTCTTCCGAGAGAGGGGTGAATGTAGAGAGGGTTGCGCTGTTGTCTCGGGGGGGTAGCAGGTTGTGACCGGGGGGATCACAAAATTGTTTGCTGATACTTGCCACCTTGTCTGTGAAGAAGGAGGCAAAGCTGTCGGCAGTGAGGTTGGTGGCAGGTGGGGGTGGGGGAGGATTGAGCAGCGATTTGAAGGCGGAGAAGAGTTTCCGTGAGTCAGTTGTGCTGCTGATTTTCTTGTTGTAATATTCCATTTTTGCAGTCGTGACAGATGAAGAGAATGAGGCTAGGAGAGATTGGAAGGTTTCCAGGTCCACAGGGTTCTTGGTTTTGTGCCATTTCCGTTCTGCAGCTCTGAGTGCTGTACGTGACGAGCGGATGGCATCAGTCAACCATGGGCGGGGCTGGGTGGAGCGTGCTGGTTTGCTAGAAAGAGGACATAGGGTATCTAGGCATGCGGTTAGTGTGGAACTGAGAGATTCTGTGGCTGCATTGACATCTAGCGGAGAGAAACTGTTGGGAGGGGGAAGGGCAGTAGCGACGACTGACACGTGTAGATGTTAATGAGCAGAGGAAACCCGAAGAAACCTTATTTCCTCATTGATACAGAGAAGATATGACAATTCATGACAATGAACTTAGAAATAACTAACATATAACCATAAGTGATTATGTACACTTATGTATCTCTGTTACCCTCACCTGAACAGCATCTGTTTTAGCTGTCGGGTTACCATGGCAACAAGGGGAGGTTGCCCCGTGTTGAGGGTGTGCAGTTCCACATTAGACGCCATGATCTGTGTGGTGATCTTTGCATCTGCAGCCACGGATGGTGAAATTTATGTGACATATTTTCCAAAAACCACTTAACTATGGACATCATGTCATTCACATCTTTTTTAAACATATTTGTAAAAACATTTTAAATATCTTTAAATATATTTTTTTAAACACAACTTTGTGCATGTTTTTTAACATCTTGTGTTTTTAAACATATTTAAATACATTTAAACACATTTTTGTTAAAAAAAACATCTTCACTTAAAAAAACACAATTTAAGGAGGAGTAAAGAAGACTTCGAGTTTTAAGACGACGCAATGTTTGAAACAAGCGGTATTAAAGAATATGAACCAGCAGGTAGCAGCTAGCGGTGCTGCTAAGGCTTAAACACCACAGAGTGTGGATGATTGACACCTGTCACCTGTCGACCAATCAGAGTCAGGAGAATGATTAGTACCGCCAACATTCACCTTTGACCCACCAAGACGATCCAGAATGAAGTAAACCCAAAGGTGGTATATTGCACCAAGAGGTCTCTCTTCACTGTCAAAGCCTCTTTGTCTTTATCTAACAACCAGGAGCTTCGTGGCTGATTCAAACTAAAGCAGAGACATTAGCAGAGACATTAGCAGCGTTTTTTCACGCTGCAATAGTGAAATTGATGAAATTTGACACGAAACAGCAAAGATCAGACACACTGTATCGTTTTGTGGATTTTTTGTGCTACTCTTTGGGGGCTAGCTCGCCGAGTTTTCATCGCACAGTGATGAGACACATATCTTTGTAAGATATATTTTTATTTTTTCCCCCGCAGCGCCTCTGGCGCCCCCCAAGGGAGGCGCGCCTCACACTTTGAAAACCGATGTCATCGGTAATAGACTGATTATTATAAAGCCCCCCTAAATTTCGAATGGTAATTCTATTTCCAGTGTTAAATATAAGTAATTTTCACATGCATTGATAAAATGCCACAAGAGATGGAAGAAGGGATGACCATTTTATAAGAGGGATGATTTTGACAAGTTTTCCGATGCCCCCCCCCTCAACTCGAGTACTAGTTATGAGTGAAAAAAAGGATTATCATTATTATCCCAGTCAATTTTCTTTAAATACTCTGAAGCAAGACTCTCTGAAATGGCATAATTTATGGAATAAGCTGATTTGTATGAGAGAAAACATCCAATCTCATTGTGCCTCTTGAACCAATATTAACTGATATTTCTTGCAGTGTATTAAAGTTTGTCAGTGTCAAAATGTAAATCTGGTTCCCAGGTGCCTAAAATGTCGGCTCAGGTAACATGCATACCGAAATGAACAAACTGTCAAGTTTAACTTTTGCTGCTCGCTTTTAAAAAAGAAGTTAAGCACTTAACCCAAACCAAGCTCGAGTCCTCTACCAGAGGCCTGGGAGTTTGAGGGTTCTGCGCAGTATCTTCGATGTTCCTAGGACTGCACTCTTCTGGACTGAGGCTTCCGATGTTCTTCCTTGGATTTGCTGGAGCCACTCTCCCAGTTTGGGGTTTACTGCACCCCAGTGCCCCCACTACTACAGGGACCACGCAACCCTTGACCTTCCACATCCGTTCCAGCTCAACCCTTGATATTTCTCAAGTTTCTCATGTTACTTCTTCCTGATGTTGGCGTCAGCTGGGATCGCCACATCTATCACCACTACCCTCTTCTGCTCTTTGTCCACCACCACTATGTCTGGTTGGTTAACCAGGACCTGTTTGTCAGTCTGGAAGCTGAAGTCCCACAGCACCTTGGCCCTGTTGTGCTCAGCCACCTTCTGTGGTATGGCCCATTGGGATTAAGGTACTTCTATTCCATACTGGTTGCAGATGTTCCTGTATACTATCCCAGCCACTTGGTCGTGCCTCTCCTTGTACGCTGATACAGCTAGCATCTTACACTCTGTTACTATGTGCTGGACTGTCTCAGGGTCTGATCTACTCTGGAGGATCCTGGCCTCTATGGCTCTTGTGCGTATGGCCTGTTCTTGTGCTGCCATGATTAGTGCCTCTGTGCTGTCTGTCAGTCCTGCATTAACCAGCCACTGGTAGGATTTCTTGATATCAGCCACTTCCTCTAACTGACGGTGGTACATGCCATGTAGGGGTTTGTCTCTCCAGGTTGTCTGTTCCTCCTCCTCTGCACCCTCATCAGGGTACTGCTGCCTGAGACACTCACTTAGCATTTCATCCTTTGGGGCCATCTTTCTGATGTATTCTAGGCATGCGACCTGTCACAACAGTTATAACTAGAACTTTATTTATATGTAAGATTACAAGTCTGTCACATCTAAGTTTTATTTTTGCTTTTTCATACTTTTCCCTTTTGATCCTTTTATACTATCGTGTAACTATGCTGGTGTTACTATTGTGCAATGTGAACTTGACGGAATTCTTTATTTGTTTGTTTGTTCTTTCAATAAAGTTTGAAATAAATAAATAAATAAATCAGGGTATGATCGTTAACTTTTGCATGCATAAAACTTGTTTTTGCAAAACAGGGTCAAATCAGGGTCAAATCAGGGTCACATAGTACATATAGAGAAAATGCACTATGGGAACTGTGGATCAACTTAGCAAAGTAGTACTGTACATGATGGCCCATATATATATATATATATATATATATATATATATATATATATATATATATATATATATATATATATATATATATATATATGGGCAGGGACGGATTGGCAATCTGGCATACCGGGCATTTGCCCGGTGGGCCGACGTGCTATTTGGGCCGATAAATCCTGATTTTTTTTATTTTTTTATTATTATTTTTTTTAATATTGGTCTGACCGGCCCACAACGAGTAGATCACGCAGCCCAAACACACTGTTAAACAACCACTCTGTACGCTTTGGTCCCGCCTACAGGCACAAAAAAAAAAGGCTGTGCAAGACTTTGTTTTCTTACCACCGGCCCTTACACGCTAACTGACAGGGGACCGGCCCAATCACATCATGAAACACCTCCCCCCTTTGGCTTGATGCGCCGGTGTGCAGTTTATTGATGGGTGAAACGCTATCAGATAAAGATGGAGAGAAAACGCAAAGGTGGCGCAGAAAAACTCCGTGATTAAAAGAAACTTGCTCTTCGGGCAGACGCTGCGAAGTGTGTTAAAATCACTGATATGTTTGCCACAGCAGGGCTTCATCAGCTCCCATCGCTGATGACAGTGGTGCCGGTGGCAGTGGCACTCAACATGTTGTTGAACCTGCGGTAAGCATCCCACCATATAAGATTTTTAAGATAACTGAGAAACTGTCTGGTCAAGATGGTAAAATTGAAGGTCTTAAAAATTGTCAGGTCATCTATGTATTAGAGGGTGTAGAGATGAAGAGCAGTCTAAACTGCAAAATTCCCCATGAGTATCCAGCCCAGTTGTACAACTAGTGTAAAAAACATTTTGCCATCATTAAACCTTCTACAGTAACTCACTTGTCGCAACTCGCTTTTGATTAGATGATCTAACAGATAACATTTGCTAACTTACTGCTCACTGATTTTATGCTTTGGGTTTGTTTGTTCATTATGGGCTTACATTTAAACATCCCTCTGGCAACGTAAATCATTAATTACTGTGCACAATTTGTATGAGATATTTTCACGTTATTGAAATTTGTTAGTGGAACATGTACAAATTCCTGCTTTTGCTAAGTGAATACTTATTGTTATTAAACTGCTTAATGCAATGAGGTGGCTCTGTGCTCTAATTTCCATGTGCAATGCTTTATTAAACTTTAAGTTCAAAACGTAAAATTATCAGCTGAGTCTTCAAGTTGTTTATTGTATGTATTGTATCATTGTTGAGTAATTAAAATGTGTTAAAAGTAATTTGGCAAACCCAGCTCAATCAGTCAAAAGTTGTGTGTGTGTGTGTGTGTGCGTGCGTGCGTGCGTGCGTGTGTGCTGTGTGTGAGTGTGCAGCGTTTGGCCGTTACACATTGTGAAAGTGAATCAGCGCTTGCAGCATCTTCCTGACAGAAGGAGAAGAAGGTAAGTGTTAGCTAACAGACCGTCTGTCTGCAGAGTCTCACCTGTGAGGAAAGCTCCGCCCCCTCTGACAGGTCACTCCAGAGGTGAGGTTGAAGTGGGCATGGCCTGAATGATCATAACAAGACGACCTGTAACTCTCATAAAAACATGTTTATTCAAGGTATTTGATAAGTCAGCAGACAGAAATCGAACGTTTACATCAGAATATAAAATATCATAAATATTATATTATAATATAACAAACACTGCAGAAATGAACTGAGGGTGAAGGTGGAGGTGGTGGAGGAGGTGAATGTGGAGGTGGAGGTGGAGGAGGAGGTGGAGGAGGAGGTGAAGGTGGAGGAGGTGGAGGAGGGAGGTGAGGAGTGAGGGAATTGGAGGTGGAGGG